>CM022106.1:5508741-5573741 GCA_011114355.1 Carex littledalei | reverse complement strand
ATTCAAATTTAAAAAATAAGTCTAATTCAAATTTAAAAAATAAGTCTAATTCAAATTTTAAAAAGTAAAATCTAACCTATTTCATAATAAATCCGAATTTCAAAATAAAATACAATAATCTAATATATTCCAATAATCTAACATATTTCAATTTAAATCTAAAATCTAACATATTTCAAAATATTCAAATGTAACCTATTACAAACTAAATATAACATATTCAAAAATAAATATAACTATCCAACAAATTCCAAAATAAAAAATAACTTATTTATCTAACCTATTTAAGATAAATCCGAATTTTAAAAAATAAAATCTAATCTATTACAAAATAAATCCGAATTTCAAAATAAAATACAATAATCTAACAAATCCAATAATCTAACATATCATATAATCTAACATATTCAAAAATAAAATCCAATAATCTAACATATTCAAAAATCTAACATATCCAATAATCTAATATATTCAAATATTATTATCTAACATATTCAAAATTTTAAAAATATAATATAACATATTTATCTAACAAATCTATTTATCTAACCTATTTATAAATAAAATCCGAATTTTAAAAAGTAAAATCTAACCTATTTCAAAATAAAATCCAATAATCTAACAAATCCAATAATCTAACATATTTAAAAATAAATCTAAAATCTAACATATTTCAAAATATTCAAATGTAACCTATTAAAAAATAAAGATAACATGTTTAAAAATAAATCTAACTATCCAACAAATTCAAATTCAAAAATATAACTTATTTCTCTAACCTATTTAAAAATAAATTCCGAATTTCAAAAAATAAAATCTAACCTATTTCAAAATAAATCCGAATTTCAAAATAAAATATAATAATCTAACAAATCCAATAATCTAACATATCCAATAATCTAACATATTCAAAAATCTAACATATTCAAAAATCTAACATATCCAATAATCTTCAATATTCAAATCTTATTATCTAACATATTCAAAATTTATCAAATAAAATATAACATATTTAAATTAAATAAAATGTAACATATTCAAAAAAAAAAATCCGAATTTTGAAAAATTCAATAAATCAAAAATAAATCCGAATTTAAAAATAAATCTAAAATCTAACCTATTAAAAATAAATCAAAAAAATATTCAAAAATTAAAAAATCTTATCTTAAAAAATATTCAATTCGAAGTTTTGAACAAACAAATAAATAACTCTAATTTGAACAAACAACTATAACTCTAATTTTAAAAAATATTCCAAAATATTTCAAAACAAATATAACATTTATTCGAACAAACAAATCTAACATTTATTTGAACAAACAAATAAATCTAACATATTTCAAAATATGTAACCTATTAAACTCTAATTTGAACAAACAAATATAACTTCTAAAAAAAAAAATCTAGCTTATTTATCTAACAAATTTAAAAATAAATCCGAATTTAAAAAGAAAATCTAACCTATTAAATATAAATCCGAATTACTCAAAATTACTAACAATATATAACAATTACTCAAAATTACTAAAAATTACTAACAATTACTAAAAATTATCTAACAATATCTAAAAATTACTAACAATTACTCAAAAATACTAAAAATTACTAAACATTACTAACAAATAACAATTACTAAATTATCCTATTTAAACTAATTCTAATTATCTAACAATTACTAAAAATAAATCTAACATTTTAATCTCGCGGAAAAATCTTGCGGGAGGTGTCGAACTTCGTAATTCCGTTTGCGTATTTGTAGAATGAAATAAATTGCAACTCTTTTTTTTTAAACAATAAAAATAAAATTTGAGAATAATGAAAATATTGAGAGTATGAGATTGAGAGATTGAGAATAATGAATATGAGATGTGAAAATGTATGAAGAATGGGGGTGTATTTAAGGGGTTTTTGTTGGGGGGGGGGGGGGGGGGGGGGGGACTTACCGTTATTTCTAAAAAAATTTGAAAATTTTCGGGTTGAGTCGGGTTGGCCGGGTTGGGTCGGGTTGGCCGGGTTGGGACGGGTCCCGCCGGGTGGTGGGGAGGGTTAGGTCGGGTTAGGGTCGGGTTAAGGTCGGGTTAGGGCGGGTTCACCCGGGTTAGGTCGGATTCACCCGGGTTAACCCGGTTTAGGGTCGGGTTTAGGGTCGGGTTCAGGTAGGCGGGTTGAAACGATGGGGGTATGGTCGGGTTTCGCCCAGAAAACCGCATCCGACCCGTTTCAAACCCGACCCAACTCTTTAGGACGAGTCGGGTCGGGTTCAAGGTCGGATCCGGGTCCGGGTCCCGGGTTTGGTCGGTCCGGGCTGACCCGCCCGGGTTTAATCAATACACTAGTTCTACGCAAGCCAAATCAGCATCCACTTCATTAATCCGCACTGATCTGTGCAACTGAATCTTCAACAGACGGGCTTGGTTCTTCTCCAGTTCGGTCGTTACAGCGCCCTCCATTACTTGTTTCAATCAGCAGCAACTGCTCCCTTCCAACAGTCCTGGGCAGTATTTTAATTGCGGGGCCCAAACGCAGCGATTAATATTTTAATTCCTCTCTGACCGCCCTCCTGACCGAGCAAAGTAGCAGGACATAGCTGTGATTTTTATTAATACCCTAAAAAACAGAAAATAGCAAATCTGCCCTCACTGTTAATTTATGTTTAAAAATCTGTCCACAGTGGGGCGGTCCACTATTCCAACCAAACCGCCCCCCTGTGCGGTGGTCCGCTTTCTATACCAAACCTCTCCATACGGGGGCGGTCTGCTATAAATATAAAAGTCATTTTTCTCTCTCCTGCTGATCAGAGTCAAAATAATGATGATTTACGTAGGATTTTGGCTTAGGTTTTACATATTTTCTCACACTTATGTTTACTTTATTAGAGAAAAAGGCTACTGTCACCCTTCTTTATGTTTTATTGTAGAAAACAGGTTTTGGGACTATTTTACACCAAATGGAGCTAGAATCAGGTCAATCGGATCAGCGACGCTCATCGACTAAGTCCCTGTTACGGCCAGTATTGACCAATACGGACCAGGCCTAGCACAGACCAGAAGATAGCGCTGGAAGCAGTTAAACCCTAACTGCCAAGGTCCTAATACGGACCGTATCACCTGATACGGTCCGTATCCGAAGGCATCTCTTGGGGAATAACTGCCGACAGCTGTTTCCAGATCAGTTTCTTAGCCTCCAATCAACCTCTACACGTCCCTACACTCCTATATAAGGCCCCTGGGCAGAAGAATACATCATCTTTGTAATTAGGGTTAGATTTGATTAAAGTGAGAAGAGAGGAGTGCTTGTAACCATGCCGTTCCGCGGCTAAGTTCCTTTTCTTAGGGCTAGGCAGTAAACCTTGTTACTCTTGATGTTTTGATATATATATTTCTGTTGATTATGATTTCTTGTTGTTGTGCTAAAATGCTTTTGTGATTTATTATCTCTTCATCTAATTTCAATGATCTAGTTTGAGTCCGTTAGGGTAGTGACAGTGCTTTAATGGTAAGAGAAACTATTTGTATGAGTTAGCCTCGTTGAGATCTATTAGGTTTATGTGAAGAAAACCTTAGCGGGGAAACCATAAACCAGACCAACAAAATGCGTACCAAATTCCATCACATGCGTAAAGTAAATCGCAGTGATCTGTGTAGTAATTTGGGGTATTTGAGAGATCTGACATTTGCGTAAGATAAATCGCAGTGTCCTGTGTAGAATCTCGGTGAAAGATCTGTCATTTGCGTAACATAAATCGCAGTGACCTATGTGGTATCTTTCATTAAAACAACAATAGGAAATCAGACGCAACAGGGATATATTGTCAAAGCGGATTGAGTGGCAATGGTGTGCCGAAACCCTAGGAATCCTCATCTCTATCTTTATTTTAATTACTTTTAATTGTTTCCTAATTTACATTGATCAACAAACATCTCTCAATTTCAGATTTCGTCTAGCCTTTCGAAAGGTTGTGATTCGATCGCTCAAAGCATTGAACCAATATTCCCTGTGGATCGACCTCGTATATACTACTCGATAGGATTGTGCGCTTGCAGTCCGAACCGATAGCATTTCCGAGTTTATAAATATTAAAAGAAACATTGCTCTCTTTTGAGTGATCAAGCTTTTTGGCGCCGTTGCCGGGGAGTAACGGTTCATTGTGCAAGGCCTCGCGAGACGCCCTTGCTTTGACCATTGAATCCAATTAATTAGAAACGCCTAGATTTCTTTTTATTTTCTGCATTTTTATTTTTCTTTTAATTTCAATTTCGTTTTTATTTTCTTTTCTTTTTATTTTCAGTTTTTAGTTTAATTTTCAGATTTTCTTTTCTTTGTAGGAAACTGCACGCTGGCCGAATCATCCGTACGAAGATCCGAGAGGATTGCTAGTAGGAGAGGACAATTCGCTTCCACATCACCGATAAGAACCAATCATAGTTCTTCATCAAGTAATTCTGAAAGCGAAGAAGACTCAGATTCGATCAACATGAATATCCCACCGAACGAACCGATTAACAATGGAAGACAAGACAATGGTGATCAAGGAGTTCACGATGCAGCAAGACCCAAACTTCTACGAGACTATTGCGTACCGCGCGCGAATGATCCTAATTCTAGTATAAACCCGCCAACTGTTACGAACCGTAATTTTGAGATCAAGCCTGCTCTCATAAATATGGTTTCGCAACAGCAATTTGGAGGATTTCCACATGAAGATCCACATCTTCATCTGTCAATTTTCCTAGGGATATGCGAGACGATAAAGATCAACGGAGTTACCGATGAAGCAATCAGGCTAAGGCTATTTCAATTTTCATTAAAAGATAAAGCAAGAGCATGGTTGTTTTCCTTACCGGCCAATTCTATTCAAACTTGGGACCAATTGTTTAATGTGTTTATTGCAAAATATTTTCCACCATCCAAAACTTCGAGGTTTAGAAATGCAATTACTAATTTTGAACAAAGGGATGGTGAAACATTGTGTGAGGCATGGGATAGATATAAGGATATGTTAAGGTGTTGTCCACATCATGGTCTAGAAAGATGGCTGATTGTCCAAACTTTTTATAATGGTCTAAACCCTACCGATAGGTTGTCTATTGATGCTTCCGCAGGAGGAGCAATCATGAACAAGGAACCTGACGAGGCTTACAACCTAATTGAAGAGATTGCAATCAACCAGCACTACTGGATCCCTGAGCGAAAGAAGCCAAGTCCAACACCTGGCATGCACCGAGTAGATGATATATCCATGCTGAGCGCAAAGATTGATGCTTTGCAAATGGCACTCAACAAGCAGACCAAGCAGCGAATGGTAGCAGCAGTCAATGCCGCAACAGCATGTGGCTATTGTGGAGGAGCGCATGAGATGACCGAATGTATGAATGTGACGGAAACTGAGGAAGAAATAGAGCAAGCAAACGCAATCGATAACAGCTTTCGACCTCAGCCCGCCTACAATACATACCATCCGAACAACCGAAACCATCCAAATCTCTCATACGCAAACAATCAAAGGCCTGCTGCACCTCAACAGAACTATCAACCACAACAACCAAGATACAACAATCCTCAACCGAATTACCAACCAAGGCAGTACAACCAACCACAGCAACCTGACATCACATCCTTAATGGAGAGATTCCTAGAGAAGCAAGATAAGGCTAACGCCGAAATCGCGCAAAAGATCGAATCCTTAACAAACCGCAACAAAGACTTAGAAGACAATGTCTCTAAGATGGCTAAAGAACTCTCGAGTATTACACGCGGAAAAGGCAAATTTCCGGGCCAACCGGAAGAAAACCCGAGAGAAACTTGCAAATGCATAACGTTAAGGAGCGGTACAGCTTACAAGGGACCTTCCATGCCCGATCTAACTTCCGATGAGATGCATGCAGAGCCATCACATTCCGAAGAGTATGAGCCGCAACCGCCAGAGCCGCCCGTATTCGAACTGCAGACAGACCTTACTAAGGAGCAGAATGACACCGTAGGTGGAGACGAGCGACAACCCGAACCTGAATATATTTCACCACCACCCTACAAGCCACCTCTGCCATTCCCTCCAAGGCCTGCCAAGCATAAGGTAGAGCAGCAATTCACGAGATTCATGGAGACACTCAAGCAATTACATGTCACAATCCCCTTCACTGAGGCAATTGCAAGCATACCCTCGTATGCTAAATTTCTGAAGGAGATTCTTTCAAACCGCAGTAGACTCCAAGAATTCTCAACAGTTCTGCTCAATCTGGAATGTAGTGCGCTCGTGCAAAGCAAATTAGTGACAAAATTGAAAGATCCGGGAAGCTTCTTGATACCATGCACCATTGGCACAACCGATTTTAAGAGAGCTTTATGTGATATGGGATCAAGCGTGAGTTTGCCTAGGGTAGTATTTGACAAATTGGAATATGGAGACCTATCACCAACAAGGATCTCATTGCAACTAGCTGACCGATCAATTCGATATCCTGAAGGAATGTTGCTTGATATCCTAATCAAAGTCGGTAAATTCTGGATACCAGCAGATTTTGTGGTAGTCGATATGGAAGAAGATGAGCAGATTCTGATCATCCTTGGAAGGCCATTCCTCGCCACATGTGGGGCAATGATTGATGTTAGGAATGGAAAGATTTCACTCAATGTTGGCAAGAACAAAATGATCTTCAGCATGAATGAAACCAAAGTCCCACCTGACATGAATCTTGTCTACAATTTGGAAACAACGGACGAGTATGCCAATGATGAATTGCGAATGGATGAATCTGAAGACATCAAGGAGACGACGCATGAAGCAGAAGTGGAGAGACTGCTCATTGTGCAAGATGACGGGCAGATCCATCCGACCTCCGTGACACAACAAACCGATGATCTGAACAGAAGCCCCAATATCGCAAACAACAGGAATCATTCTCTCTTAGCCCTTGCAATAATCAAAATCCTACGCGAAGAACTCGATGCAATGTCCAAAATACTGGACGGGGTCGAAGCAGCACTCGGTGTGAGTCTAGCATTCGACCCTGGACCTTAAATACCAATCGGCTTCTTCAAGGACAGTGATGATGAAACCACAGAAGACGCTGAAGGCGAACCACCCGACGAGCAACCTCCTTGCATCGACGGGAGGATATCTGGAAGAAACTGATGCGACACATAGTCAAGCTAATGACTTTAAACAAGCGCTTCTTGGGAGGCAACCCAAGGCCACTTTTTGCTTTCTTTTTCATATAAAAATTCAAAAATCAAAAAAATATTTTATTTTATCCTAAACTATTATACTGATCACAGGGTTACTAATCTCACTTACAGGAGGAGATGCTGGAAGAATTTGGTCGAAAAATTCGAAGCCTGTCACGAAGAATTTCTCTCTGTTACGGACTGTATCAGTCCAATACGGGGTATTTCTCCAATACGGACCTATCTCGGACTTGGCGCAGAAAAAGCAGACTCCAATCCATAACCGCACAGTCATTACGGACCGTATCAAGTGATACGGACCGTATTCAATGAGCAAAAATAACCAACTTTCATTTCTGGCGCTCCAAGAACAAGAATTCAAATTTTAAACCAATTGTAACCTCCCACTACTAGCACCTTCTGCACATTCATCACATTCCTTCACCACCATATAAGCCTTTCATCCATCTCCTTTTTCCCTGCACCATTTCATAGAATTTTCAGATCAAAATTCGCATCCTGTCCACAGAAATCCTCCAAGTCAGGCCCGTATCAACCCCGTATCAACCGGATACGACCCGTAACAGAGACCGAAACAAGAGAAAAATGGCGCACAACAGCCCCCGTTCCTCCGACTCTCAATCCGACAATGCAGTCACCTACGCAACAGCCATGGGAATCGAATTCCGCAACAAACATGAGTTCGACCGTGCTCAAACATTGCTTGATCGCACCGTCGCGAACAACAAAGCGATGTGCATCAATACTATGAAGGTCTTAGGATGCTATGACTATGTGCGCGTATCCCTCAACAACATCAATTTATGGGACTTGGCGGACCGCCTACGAACTACACGAGTCTATTTGAGACCCTCCATCGAATTTTTATCGACACTACAATGGGATGGCGACATGATCAAATACCGTTTACTCAACCGCCCATTTGCCATAACTATGGAGGAATTTTGCAAGGCGCTGTCCATTCCCACAAATGGCGAAACCGAACTATGCACAAGGGAGAAGCGCACGAATTACTGGAAAACGATCGCAATTGATGAGCGCAAAATATACCGCAAAGACTCACGCCTCATCTCTTCGATAGAATTAAGGTACATCAACATTATTTTGACTAATTCTATATTCCCAACAGGAGAAGACACAACGGAAGTGCAAGAGAGAGATATTTACATTATGCGCTGCATGAAGAGCCATAAGCATCAACCGCACATTGGGCACTACATCTTGCAACACCTCACATCGGTGGCTGCCGACACAAAGAATAATCACGTGGTTTCCGTGGGTTGTTATGCAACCCTCCTTGCACACCACCACAACACAAAACTCGACGGCTATACCGAAGTATTTGGAAACAACCGCCTTAGCATGAACTACCTGGTGAACAACAACCACGTGCAAGCGGTATTCAATGCACACACCGGTGACATAAAGTACACATTGAAAATAGGCGAGGGAATGACCCTCCATATCGGCACGGATAGGGGGTCATTTCAGTTTGGATACGAATCCGAAAATGGAGATGATGCAAGAAGCGAAGAAGAAGAACCAATAGAGGAAGAACCAACCGAGGAGCCCATGGAGGAAACACATAGCGCATCACAACAATCACCCATCCGCCATCATGACATGGCTTTCGTACGCCACCTCATTCCGCCGCGCGATAACACAAACGAAGCAAACTCCATGCCCGCACCTACCGGATGGGATCAAGAGCCAGCCATATCTCATACTCGCGAACCCGGTCCAACCGCGCGTTACGCCAACAACACACTTGAGAATTTGAAGAAACGCACACGCTACTTGGAGGAATACTTGGATAAGGTAAACAAGGCCCACGAGAATTTCTATGAATACTGCCTTTCCAAAGGAATACCATTCACACCACAGATTCCATTCACCCCACCACCACCCCTTCGCGACTAGTAATTTGTGAGATCTTTCTTATCCCTTTCTTAATTGTTTATTTTCTTGCATTGAGGACAATACAAAATTTAAGCATGGGGGTAGGGGTAAGAAAGTAGTTTAGGAATTGCATTGTATCTAGGATCATGGCATGTAGGACCCTTATTTTTTTTTCGCTAGCAGTTTTACTCAATCGGGACCACTTTTCAAGGCTTAACCAAGATAAGTTGGGAGGAACGATTGAGGTTTTTATCTAGCGCGCATATAGGCATTTGCATTGATAGGATCATATAATTTAGGGCTAGCTTGCATTTTTAATTTTTAGGAGTAGATTAATCAAATAGGAATTGTTTTAAATTGAATTAGACTAAGGTTTAGACAATTGGCCATGATACCAAAAATTCGGAATTGTAAAAATTATTTGTAATCTCAAAATGAACAATTAATTGCTAACCATGAGAGTTGACCAAAATTGCAAACCCTAGAATTTTTATTTTGAGTAATTTATGTTTGCAAAGTCTTTTAAATTTGATAGTGTTTTAGAATACCCATTTATAGACCCCTAGCGAAACTATGCAATAATTTCTTGTATGAATGAATACTTGAAATTATGTGTAATCATGGTGCTTGTGACACAAAAATATGTTATTTTATTTTTCGGAAAAAAAGAAAAATACAAAAAAATTGAAAACGAGAAAAACCCAAAAAAATAGAAAAAAAAATAGAATAAAAGATGGAGGATAAAAAGAGTACGGGTGCCTACGCAAGACTGGTTACCAATAGGCTCGAGAAAACCTCCCAAATTTAAATTCTTGTACATATTTAATTTTTGAAAAATAGTCACAAGTACCAACGCACTCAGTTGCCATACTTTGCTCCAATCAATTAGGAAGAAAAATCAAAATTTATATCATTAGAATTTCTATTGATTGGAAGGGATCCATTTATAATCGAAGGGGAAATTAATACTCTCAATTTTAAGGATATTTGTGGATTAGATTGTTCGATAATAATTTTTCTAGGGTTAGCATAATGAGGTCAATCATGGGGTGAATAAATTGTTCAAGGGAGAGGTCATAAATATTTTTAAAGTTCTAGATTTTTATTGCCATGCCAATTGTACCTAACCTAAGCCCTAATTTAATTTTTGAACAAGACCTTGAGATTGTATGGTTTAACCTAGACCGAATCTTTGACCAGCTGGGATGTCGTTGCTTGAGGACAAGCAACAATTCAAGTTGGGAGGCGTGATCAGAGTCAAAATAATGATGATTTACGTAGGGTTTTGGCTTAGGTTTTACATATTTTCTCACACTTATGTTTACTTTATTAGAGAAAAAGGCTACTGTCACCCTTCTTTATGTTTTATTGTAGAAAACAGGTTTTGGGACTATTTTACACCAAATGGAGCTAGAATCAGGTCAATCGGATCAGCGACGCTCATCGACTAAGTCCCTGTTACGGCCAGTATTGACCAATACAGACCAGGCCTAGCACAGACCAGAAGATAGCGCTGGAAGCAGTTAAACCCTAACTGCCAAGGTCCTAATACGGACCGTATCACCTGATACGGTCCGTATCCGAAGGCATCTCTTGGGGAATAACTGCCGACAGCTGTTTCCAGATCAGTTTCTTAGCCTCCAATCAACCTCTACACGTCCCTACACTCCTATATAAGGCCCCTGGGCAGAAGAATACATCATCTTTGTAATTGGGGTTAGATTTGATTAAAGTGAGAAGAGAGGAGTGCTTGTAACCATGCCGTTCCGCGGCTAAGTTCCTTTTCTTAGGGCTAGGCAGTAAACCTTGTTACTCTTGATGTTTTGATATATATATTTCTGTTGATTATGATTTCTTGTTGTTGTGCTAAAATGCTTTTGTGATTTATTATCTCTTCATCTAATTTCAATGATCTAGTTTGAGTCCGTTAGGGTAGTGACAGTGCTTTTAATGGTAAGAGAAACTATTTGTATGAGTTAGCCTCGTTGAGATCTATTAGGTTTATGTGAAGAAAACCTTAGCGGGGAAACCATAAACCAGACCAACAAAACGCGTACCAAATTCCATCACATGCGTAAAGTAAATCGCAGTGATCTGTGTAGTAATTTGGGGTATTTGAGAGATCTGACATTTGCGTAAGATAAATCGCAGTGTCCTGTGTAGAATCTCGGTGAAAGATCTGTCATTTGCATAACATAAATCGCAGTGACCTATGTGGTATCTTTCATTAAAACAACAATAGGAAATCAGACACAACAGGAATATATTATCAAAGCGGATTGAGTGGCAATGGTGTGCCGAAACCCTAGGAATCCTCATCTCTATCTTTATTTTAATTACTTTTAATTGTTTCCTAATTTACATTGATCAACAAACATCTCTCAATTTTCAGATTTCGTCTAGCCTTTCGAAAGGTTGTGATTCGATCGCTAAAAGCATTGAACCAATATTTCCTGTGGATCGACCTCGTATATACTACTCGATTGGATTGTGCGCTTGCAGTCCGAACCGATAGCATTTCCGAGTTTATAAATATTAAAAGAAACATTGCTCTCTTTTGAGTGATCACCTGCCCACTCACAATTCATTTTAACTTAGCTGAAAGAGAAAAAGGAAGAAGAGGAAGAAGAGAAAGGCGATTTCAGATAACAGTAGAGGTAGATTTAATTTTTTAATTCGTTTTTTTACATCAAATTTACTTTACCAAGTTTATAATTTTTACAAAAGGCGGCTAGATTTAATTTTTTAATTAATTTTTTTATTATTAAATATACCACTGATAAATATTTTTGTACTAATGTAGCTCCCAAAAGAAGAAATGTTAGTTGCACTGTATGTGGGCGGAAGATTTCGGGTGGTCGACAGCGGACGGTGATTGTGTACACAGGCTGTGTATGCCATACGTTGCAGACAACCTAAACAAGAATACCGGATACGACAAATGGGTTGCAGATACATTCAAAATTGGTTGTAGGAGGAAGAAGCCAAGAAGGGTGGAAGAGATGTTCAGAGAGTTTGTCAAGGTATGTATATTTTTATTTGAGTGAGGCTATGGTGCTATGCATAGCAAGGATGACTAGTGTACTACGGCTCAATATGGTACTTTTTAAAATCCTAACGATCGATCCAACCGTTCAATGTGATAACCATATGAATATGTACTTGCAAACTAAATTTTATATTTTTTTGAATTTTTTTACTATTTTTTTAGATAGGTAGAATTTTGATGGTCCAGAATTTTCAGAAAACACTGATTTTTCTACCTATCTAAAAAAATAGTAAAAAAATTCGAAAAAATATAAAATTTAGTTTGCAAGTACATATTCATATGATTATCACATTGAACGGTTGGATCGACCGTTAGGATTTTAAAAAGTATCATATTGAGCCGTAGTACGCTAGCCATCCGTGCTATGCATAGCACCATAGCCTCACTCTTTTTATTTTAGGTATTTAACATATTGTAGATGAAATTTTTCTGAATTATTTACTTATATTTTCTCATCTCAAATTTTATTTTTGTGTAGTATTGTCCAAAAGCAAATGCGTACTTACTCAAGGTGGGCAAAAATAATCCCAAATCTGCAAGAGCCACCCGTATATGAGAAAATATTTCAAGCCTTTGATGGAGGTTACTGATGGGGAATTATGACCACAAATGGGTCCGAGTCCTTGAATAATATTTTCAAGCAGAGCTGGATGTTGCCCGTGGCAACAATTGTAGAAGACACCTTCTACAAGTTAAATGCATGGTTTGTTGAACGGCGTGTTAAAGCCATCGAATTACTGGCCTGGAATCAAACGTTTTCAACAAGAGTTGAGGGGAAACTAAGTAAACATAGGGAGAAAGGTTCAGTTATGAACGTTGTCCCGTACGGGGATCGCAACTTTGAATTCGAAGTGCACGTTCCAGGTGAGTACGTTCCAACCAACCGTAGACCGGATGTGACTATGGAGTTTGTGAAAAGGATATTCAAGTATGTTATTATTTTTAGATCTAACAATACTGTAACATATACATGCTAAGGAATCCAATTAGCTCACATACATTGTTCTCATGTTATGGCGGTGTGCCGAGTGAGAAACTTCTGTGATGATGATTTTGTCACCGACATGTACCGTACCGAGTACCTTGCGAGTACTTGGGGTGCATCTTTCCATCATTATCCCAACCAACATGCGTGACTGTTCTATGTTGGGGATAGAATCATGCCCGCAAAGGGGTGGATCAGGTTAGGAAGAAGGCTCCACAAGCGTGCTGTAATGACCATGGACTAGATGCAAGGTAGGCGAATGGGACATCAGGCTCGCCGTTCAACTTCTGACAGGCAGCGAGCAGGTACATTTGATTTTATATTTTACGATTTCAATATCATACCATGTTTGGTGAACTGGAATGCAATGCAGATGTCATAAACGAAGCCAATGAAAGAGAAAATGCTAGAGTTGTTGCTGAGGCAACCGGTAGTAGCCAGCCCACTAATGGAAGCCAAGCATCTAGTAGCCATGGAGAGACATCCGGTAGTGCCGCACAACCATCTGGAAGCAGACCCAGAACTTGTCGACTTAGTTTGTTCGGATGTCATCACTGATTACCAAGTTATTTGAGATGAATGTTGTGAACTATTTTATTTAGATGTATGTTGTGAACTATTTTAATTGGTAGTATGTGAACTATTTAATTTAGAGTTTGTGAAATTATTTTATATGCTTGAGTTTTGTTATTTTCATAACTTAATTACATATACACAAATTGACAACAAAAAATATAAATAAACACTAAATTGATGAAATAAAGACTACATGGAATAAAGTCTACAACATAAATTCTTAATAAGTAGTACTATTCTTACAACAAGCCTTGAAAGTACATAGAACAAAGTCATCATCGGATTTTGGGGGATCTGGATCAGTCACACCAGAAAAAGTGGTAGTCTTACCAGTATAAGTACACGGAACAAACTCATTGTCTGATGCTGGAGGTTCTAGATCAACCTTCTTTTTTTGAAAAATAGCCGTAGGAGTTTTCCACAAAGTCATCGTTCGAAATTTCATAGCTAAGAAATTTCGGCTGTATGAATGATTGACATGTCTGTGTATCATGGCATAGTTTACACTTGTACTTTTTTTCCTCATTTTTACCTCGATCACTAATTGACCCTCCTCTCGCTAGACCATGATAGGACGACCTACCTCGGTTGCTCTCTTTCTCTCTACCTCGATTGTTACTGTCCATCATTCTCGTCCAAAAAAATGAATTAAAAACACAAATTAAACTAATAAATAAAAAAAATTGTGAAGATCTACCTCTATTGTTATCTGAAATCGCCACAAAATCGTCGTTCTTTTCTTCCTCTTTCTCTTTTAGCTAAGTTAGAATGAATTGTAAGTGGGCAGGAGAGAGAAAATTGACTTTTAAATAAGTTTTATAGAAGACCGCCCCCGTATGGGGCGGTTTGGTATAGGAAGCGGACCGCTCCACTGGGAGGTGGTTTGGTTGGAATAGTGGACCGCCCCACTGTGGGGCGGTCAGGGTGTTTTTAAAAATAAATTAACAGTGAGGGCAGATTTGTTATTTTCTTTTTTTTTTAGGGTATTAATAAAAATCACGAAGGACATTGCATTCAAGAAAGTAGCAATTATTTTAACGACTTGAAATGAGCTTCAATTAAGTAAAAATATCTAACAACAAAGTAGCAGGACATTGCATTCAAGAAAGTATAGAAGAGAACAAAGCATGATACATCAACATAAAGACAATATAATTACAAAACTTAATGAAGACTTAGATGAGACAAAGTAGCACTACATTGCATTTGCAAGATGCCGATAACAAATGATTTAGGTTTGCAAGAGGGTTGAGCTGTCAACCTCTGTAGAGCGGTCAATGACAATATTGCCCCAATGCGAAGCCTGAACAGGCAAGGTTGGAGGATGGGTTGATTGGCATGTAAGCCAGTGATTGATTTGCCGCATGTCAGGCCTCCTATGAGGTTCTTCAAGAAGGCAGAGTAATGCAATGTGTATGCTTCTTTTTATTTCTCCATCAGAGCAGGGTTCTCTTAGTCTTGCATCTTTTAAGTCTAGTATTCTTCCTTCATTTAAGTATTCAAGTACCTAAATGGTTGTACAAACAAAAATTTGATATTTCTGTGAGAGAGAGAGAAGCAACCGCTGCCAAGTTTCTCAAAAAGAGAGCGAACGTACACTTTTTTTTTTTGAAGGTTGTCGACAATTGTCGGCAACGAAATATATTAAGAAAAGGTGTTACACTTTACAGGATAGTCTAGCTGATACAGAAATTAGTTAGAGAAAAGCGCTGCTAGGAGAACGCAGTATGCCCCTGCCCAATCTAATAGCCCCCTAGCCCCTCGGTTTTTATACAAAGAGTTCCCAATTGTGTAGATTGGTTGTAGTTTCATCAATTAATATGTCACACCCTGAGACAATCCGCCACGTATTTTTACGTAAAACGTATTCACATTACATACATTATCAATAACAATTTAAATAAAATCACATTTATTTAATAATCAAAAGAGTTTAACAAATTACGATCATGGCAGACATGGCTAGTAACACAAACATTGCCATGCCTGCTCAATGTATCAATTATTGAATCATGGAAATAAAATTAAACAACACGTGACAATTTATTAATCATAAGCCTTCCCGCTTAGTCTCACTCTTGTCCTTGCTCGAATCCTTCCTCTCCGTTACCTGAAACCCATGTAAAAGTGGAACGGATGAGAGATCGAACCTTCTCTCAGTGCGAGATTTAGTTCCAGCCCAGAGCTTATAAAACCTTTACTTATTCTCACAAATATGAACATATATAATTAAAATGCGTATGTTTCTTCTAATGCAATGCATATCCTATCATTACTTACTATTTTCATTTACTTTCAAAATTCTGTTAATCTTAATTTCATTTGCCTCACTAGACGGTGAATTCATATGCCGCTAGGTCTTGGCGGTGAGAGGACCGCTTCCGCCTACAATCACGTCCGTGACAGGACCGCTTGCGCCTACAATCACGTACGCGATAGGACCGCGTCAGCCTACAATCACATCCGTGACAGGACCGCTTTCGCCTACAGTCACGTTAACGAGGGGTCCAGTCGAACACTAGACCCAATGTATACATCCCAATATGCAAGCATATCGGCCCCTGTTCAGTTTCCTAACTCGTTCATGTCATGCACTTTTATTCAATCACAATTCATGCCATGCTCAATACATCCTATTCATGCAAGTCCATTGGTCAATGTATGAATCCTATCATTTCATGCAATTTATTTATGTACTACTCAAGTCATACGAATGGTTCGAAAAACAACATGCATAATTCCAACTAATGCCATAATAATAAACAGTTGAATGACAATCGGCAAGTAAGATAGTTTTATAAAGTCTAGGAAACCCGCACCTGTTATTGTAAGGAACTCACTAGATGTCCTGGGCTCTTCTAGAACTTCTGAACTTGAGCCTAAATCATGTACGCATAATTTCTGGTTAATATTCTTCGATGGTCATTTTGAGGTTCTCTGTTTACTAACTAAAATTCATTGTGATTACTAAAATATATGCTAAGTGTGTGTGAAATACTACTCATCCTTTCATTAGAAAATCATGAAAAGAAATAAACGACGTATGAACAAGAATCATTAAAATTCAAAAAGTCGAATAATTTAATTAAAGCCTTCGCAAAAGTCTATTAAATAGATTAAATAAATTTATATAAGCATCAAATTATTACTAGTTATAGATAACAAGGCCTATTCAATATAGGCTCTATTAAATAAATTGTCAAATAAAGTAGTGAACTTATAACCTAACAAAAATAACTTAAGCATTTTATCAAAAGAAATAATTATCATTTGCTAAAGTATTATCATGCGAGATATACGAATAAATATTATGAAGGTTAGTGTTAATCTAGTTTCTTGTATAATTCTATTATTGTCTTACTAATGATCTATTAAAATTTTGTTACAGAAATTATAAACTTTAAAATACACCTTGACGTTCGTGCACTTTAAGTTGGATTATCATTTATGATTGCTTTGAAAATTTAGAACATCTAGGTTCCATGAATCAAATCGCAACCCAAATGCATTAAACACAAGGGATCCAATCCGTATAGGTGCTATATATTTTCACCGTTATAGATTGAAGACCATAAACACAATAAAGAAATAATATTAAAAGGAATTCATTACTCTACTCCAAACCAAGCCATATTAGATGTCAATGCATCATTGAAGCGTTGGATTTAATTAAGAAACATAAACAATGTTACTCTACTCCAAACCAAGCCGTATTAGATGTCAATGCATCATTCAAGCGTTGGATTTAAGAAATAAATCAAGAAAAAGAATAATAAAAATTTTCTTAAGTGATTTAGTTTGTTTGTCTCAAACTACGTCGGATGTCATACCAGTTGTAGTGTTGAGACTTTATATTTGTTTTATTTTAATCAAGAAAAATTCGAGTAACTAATTTTCAACAAAAAGAAGTCGATCTAGTTAACGTTTAGGAGGAAATAAAAACTATAACTTAATTTAATGTTGTAATTTAATGAGTTAGTATTTTTACCTTAGAATGCTAATGAATTAAGGAAACTCAGTCCTAGTATTTCTTGTATATGAAAAAGATTGATTTGGCTAGCGAGAGAGAGGGAGAGAGAAAGATGTCGGCTAGAGAGAAAAATAGAGAGATGGTGGCTGTGGAGAGGGGGGGGTGAGGTAAGGGGTTTATATAGAGGCGAGGTTAGGGTTGTCTTCAGATTTTGGTTGGGTTGGATTGGGCTTTAATGGACCATAATTAATTAATCTTACCGCTTTAGGCTAATGACAAAATTCTGTTTTCTGCAGTTTTAATTTTCATTCTTAAAGATAAATCTACCTGGACTTATAGGTTCATAATTCGAGAAAATTTACTACATAAGGATCGTAGGATTTTCTGTTACGGTTCAAATGCGACTGGTTTCAACTTAGTCGGAATTTCCAGTGAGGCGGAATGATTAAAATAGTCGACAGAGGTCTGCAGTTTCCGAACAATACTGTTTACTGATTTTGGAATTTTATGGAGAATTCTTCGTTAAGAATTTGGGGTAGGTTTCTAAACAAAAGGTGTAGATATTGAAGTTAAATTTTCCGATATTAAATTTCATGGAAATCCGAATTAATATGAGTGAGGTGTGGTGAGAATACTAACAGCTGTCCGTCTGAAAAATCCAGCTGAAGTCAAATTTAGAAGGTTATTAAAAGGGGTAGCTCAAATTTAGGTTTTAATTAACGATTTGATTAGTATTTATTTCCTAATTGTTGTGGCCAGGTAAAGAGACATTCATTTCATAAATGTTTGTATTTTTCTACAAGATTTCTTACGACATTTTCTATATGGATAATTGCGTGTGCGATCCTAAATCAAGATGTGTGTATATTAGATCGATTTCTCGTTTGGACTCTTCTTTTACAAAGTGTTTAAACTTTCTAGTATTAATTTGTATAAAAATTATCGTATTTTAAATAAGCTATGAAATGTACCTAGTTGTGATGAAGTGTTACATATGTACTTATAATAGTCGTTACGTTCACTCGGGACAATTTATGATAATGACTAAAAAAAGTCAGCGTGACGGGACGTTACATAATATGCGTATGATTTTGCTCGACCCGGAGAATGTCCTTCTGTTTCTTTCTTTCCACATAGTCCAGCAACCTCCTGCCCATGCCGAGTCCCACCGATGTCTAGCTCTGCCCTGCAGACTCGCGCGGCCATTCTGCCATGCTTCTTGGATAGTCTGTTCTGTTCGCCTTGGCAAGTTAAGCTGTGCACATAGGCCCTGCCAGAACCCCTTGACAAATGGGCAAGTCCACATAATGTGACCCGCTGTTTCTACCTCGAGGCTATTACACAGCTTGCAGCCTGTGTCGACCTGACAGCCACGTCTAATTAGGTTTTCTTGGGTCAGGATTCTATTCAATAGTAGCAGCCACAGAAATACCTTCACCTTCATTGGTATTTTGAGTTTCCAAAGGGTAGTTTGGTACGGGGACCGCATACCCGTGTCATGAAGGGCTTGGTAAGCCGATGCCACTGTGAACATACCATTGTTATTCCATCGCCACACTCGCTGAGTTTGACCGTGCTGAATCCTGGCAGAGTCAGTATAAAATGGCTCTAGGGCTGCCAGATCCTTTAGAAAGAAGGATTCTGACGCATGCTGTGCCAGGCTCACTTCATCCGTGATTCCATATAGGTCGCTGAGGGTTTGGGCCCACTGACCGTGAGGATATTGTTGCAGCCACCAGATCCATTTGAGCAGCAATGCTTCGTTCTGGCGGTCTAGGTCCATGATACCCAGGCCTCCATTCGTCTTTAGAGCACACGTTAATTCCCAATTTGCTAAGCAATTGATACCATTGCATCGCTGGTTTCCCCTCCACAGAAAACTCCTTCTCATCCTATCTATTTCTTTAACCACCCCCTTTGGCAACCGCAAAGCTTGCATGAAGTGGAGGGGTATGGCTGACAGAACTGATTTTACGAGCGTTATTCTACCTCCATAAGACAACAGGTTGGCCTTCCAGCCCTCAATCCTGCTTCTTATTACCTGCAGCATTGGTTGGAAGTGTATTTTCCTCGGTTTTCTGAGGGTGAGCGGCAACCCCAAGTATTTAACCGGGAGTTGTGTCGGTTGTGCTGCCAGTATTGACGTGGTGATCGCCTCCGCGTGCGGCGGTAGTGCTATAGGTATGTAAGCACTCTTCGCTCTATTGATCTTTAGCCCAGATAGCTCTGCGTAGACCGTAAGGATTCGACTGATGACTTTCAGCGAGGTCGGGTGGGCTTCAGATATAATCACGGTGTCATCCGCAAACTGAATAGCCCTTGTCTCAAGGAAGATATGTGGCCCCATAGCCGGCTGTGCATTACGTAGGAATCTACTAAGAGAGTCGGCCACCAAGATGAATAGCATCGGTGATAATGGATCACCCTGCCGCAGGCCTCTCTTATGAATGATATGGCTTGTCAGGGTCCCATTCACCCTCACTGATGAACTGGAAGTACGAAGTAGTGCCAACATTGCTGATAACCACCTTGGGGGGAAGCCCCTTTCTATCAGTAAATTGGTCAGGAAGCACCAATCGACTGTGTCGAATGCCTTCTCAAAATCGACCTTGTACAGTATTGCCGGCAGTTTCTGTTTGGAGCAGAAGGCAAGAAGTTCTCTGGTGACTAGGAATGATTCCATCATGGATCTGCCTTTAACAAAAGCAGTTTGATTCGTATCCACCAGTTCATGGATGTGCGGTTGGAGTCTGTTAGCCATGATCTTGGTGATAATTTTGATTATCGTGTTGATGACGCTGATTGGTCTGTAATCTGCGATTAGCACCGGGGTAGCTTTTTTTGGTATGAGAGCGACGGTTGCTCGGTTCAGGCACCTTACATTACCCCCCCTTTCGAAGACATACTTTATGAGGGAGACCACATCAGCATTGATTATGGGCCAGAAGGTCCTGAAGAATTCAATGGGCAGTCCATCTGGCCCGCTTGCTTTGTCTCTTGGCATATCTTTTATTGCAGCCAGGATTTCTTGCTCTGTGACCGTGTCATCCATGGATTGTAAAGCTGCCGTCATGTTTGGCCCCACCAGTCCCGTCAAATTAAATGGCAGCCACTCCCAAGGTTTTCAAATAAAAGAAGAGACTGAGAGAGAGAGGAGCTTACAAGACTAACAAGCCCTGAAGGACAGGAAGTGTTTCTTATACCACTGATTATTTCGAGAATAACAATTCCGAAACTGTACACGTCCGCTTTAAGTGACAGCATTCCACTTTGTAGTTCAGGAGCCATGTATCCTCTGAAAATATGAAGTTACGGACCAATACTCGAGATCAGTATTGTTACATATCAGAAACCATTTAATCTACTCAATTCCTTTGATTTTTACAGGGCGGCCAATTATACCAATAAAGGTATTACTAATTGTTCCTATGTCGATCCTTGAACTTCTCTCACAATAACTTGAAATTTTTTAGGACTAAGTTGGCTATTTTGAAATAAGCTTGTGAATCAATTTAGTTCATATTCAGAAGTTCAGTTATTAAAGTCGAGGGACCAACTTGGTTTATTAAATATTATTGAAAGAGAATGAAAGAATGATTTGGCTTATTGCCTTTTTTTATTTATTTTTTATGGGATCACTGTTATTTTGAAAGCTAAATACTCAATGCATAGACATCTAAATTCATTTAATTTATTCTATTTATGTTATAAGATTTCAATCAAATTCATTATAATATATGAGGCTAGAATTTTATATCAAAATTTCATAGATAAAATCACATTTTTCACATAGACAATTTTATCAACATTTGCAACAAAATTCATTCAATTTATAATTTCTTTAAAGTTATATTATTTTTTGTTCAATTCATGTCTGTTTCATTTGCACAATTTTACAATTCATTCAACAAAAATACATTATGTTTGTTTATCATATAATTGATTCATATGCTCAAAATAAAAAACTGAGAAAATAAATTAAAATTTTGCAAATGAAAACCATGTATAAATTGAATAGAAATTAATATGTAACTTCAAAGACAGAGTAAGTTGAATTTTGTTGTGAAAAAACTGTCTATGTTAAAAATACTACTTTTATTCTTATAGCAATTAAAGTATATGTTTTCATACTAGTGAAACATTTCCCTGTTGAACTTTAGTAGTCGGCACTGAAACTTACAAAAATCAGAAAAATGTTTCCACAAAATATAATCTTTCTTTTAATGTCAAAAAGTACTTCATAACATACCATACTTTACCTTCTTTTTTTTTAACAATGTGCTGTTGCACAAGACTTATCTAAATAGGAATATATAATTAAGGATAAATTTGATATAAAACAAAAAAAAATCTTTGCATTGAGCATTTCACTCACAAAATAACAGTGCCCCCCCCCCCAAAAAAAAGGCAATAAGCCAAGTCATTTTTTCATTCTCTATCAAATAACATTTAATTATTTACTTTTACATATTTGATACAAGCTTAATTAAGTTCCTACCATAATTAAAAGATTCTAAAGAAGGATATATTGGGTATGAAGAGAGAAAATTTTCTATGCTCTCAATAATCTAATTGTCGCTCTCAAAATAGTGCCTCCCTTTTATTATTTTTTTAGAAAGTTTGATGACTAAAATCTACATTTTTTGTCCTTTTTTTTAATAGAAATGAAGAAGCCTCAGAAGTTCTAAATCATTGCAGTATTTAATTGGTATTGTACAGAAAGTCCCAAGCAAAATGAATTGTAAACAGAAAGTTGGTGGACTGACCTTGTCCCACCAATAGTGCTGGTTGTAAAAAAGGAGCGATCTTCTTCAAAGAGCCTTGAAATGCCAAAATCTGAGATTTTTGGGACCATATCTTTGTCTAGTAGAATATTTGCAGGCTTTACATCCCGATGAATTATTGTATGACCATAATCCTCATGTAGGTAAAGAAGGCCTTGTTAGAAATCTGCTATTAGAAACTGCAATTGGCTCATTTACTTTTAACGTTATGCAGTTTCTAATCTTAATGTGACCCGATTAATTAAGTCATAAATAGATCGTTCTATAATTAGAGCATTAGATCTGTGATTAATCTTAAGCGTTGAATTGGTATATGATGGACGTATCAGATTTAGAGTTAAATGTTATATAAAAGGATTGGGTCCTCTCTCTCCCTACTAAGAGTCGCATTGTTCTCCATCAAGAAACGCATAAAGAAATAGGGTTAGAGAGAGAAACCGAATTCTGAGAAGAAGAGTAACCGTCAGGAGTCAGAAGAAAGAAGATGGCAGCCATTACATCTTCCGCTGTTAATCAAGGTATGTCATCTTAAACAATAGATCATATTAAGTTTTGTTTGTGAAATATTCGGTATTGGTGATCTTTGGGCTATTAATTGAATTGTTCATAATTAATCATGAGATCTCAAAGAGAAAGAAAATAAGATAACATTTGGTATCAGAGCCACCAATCAATAACTGAATATTTCCTATGATGCAATTGATCTGTTCTATGCTTTACTCATGATGTTTAATCAAGTCCTGCGCATTCTTCACAAAAAAAAAGGCATAACTTTTGATCCGTCCGTCGGATCGGGCTGAAATTTTGACATGAGCTCCACAGCCCCAAAACCAAGCTAACCCCAAAACCAAGCTAACTTACTTTTCAGCCCGATCCGACCGTCGGATATAGAGTTTTCGAACTTTCTTTACAATCTCAGAGTTTTTAGGGTCTTTTCGTGCATCATTTACTGTTTTGACTTTGCACGATTAAAGTTTACTGGTACAAAATAATTGTTTGAAATTTGGGCATAAAAGTAATTGTTCTGTGACTGATTGTTTTGCATAAAGTATGTGTTATAAGTCATTTATGCACATGAGATTTATGATTTTGTTAATCACCAAAGTGGTCAAAATCAGAATAATCATTTAGTGCATAAGTGACATAATGATTATTGATAGAAATTGCCAGTTATAATAATACCAATTAAAACTGGCGTCACTAATGATAGAACCTGAGAACTTACCCAAAGGAAAGTCTTGTTCTATAACTAGTTGACATGATGAGGTTTAATAGATATTTTGATTAAATAAATATTGATCATCCAAAGATGTCAGTTCTATTTAATTGAATATATTTATTACTTATTTATGTTTTGGTATTTAATTATGTTAAGTATAAGATAGTATCTACCCAAAGGAGTGCTATATTATACTATTATGTATATATCTGAATCGCGTTGGTTATGAGCTTATAGTTATTTCAATTTTTAATTTGCAGTAGTTCCCATGAATACACATGCTTCATCTGTTACATTGTTCACTGGTGTTAATTTTTCTGAATGGAGAGAACAAGTCAATTTCCATTTAGGTGTTCAGGATCTTGACTTGGCACTCCTTGAAGATAAACCTGTTGCTCTTACAACAGCTAGTACTGAGGCAGAAAAATCACACCATAAAGCATGGGAACGCAGTAACAGATTGAGCCTTATGTTTATTAAGATGACTGTTGCTAACAACATCAAGTCAACAATTCCACAAACAGAAAGTGCTAAGGAATATATGCAGTTTGTGGAAGAGCGTTTTCGTTCAGCTGATAAGTCACTCGCTGGTACTCTTATGGCAGAACTCACGACCATGAAGTTTGATGGGTCGCGAACTATGCAAGAGCACATTATAGAGATGACTAATCTTGCAGCAAGGTTAAACTCCCTGGGACTTACAGTAGAGGATTCTTTTCTTGTCCAGTTTATCCTGAACTCGCTACCTTCTGAATATGGACCTTTTCAGATTAACTATAACACTATAAAGGATAAGTGGAATGTTAATGAATTGGCCAGTAGACTTGTTCAGGAAGAAGGGCATTTAAAAAAATCAAGTGAATCACTCAGTAAGTTTTGTGAGTAATAAAGCTGGTAAAGAAAAGAAAGGAAAATCAAGTCATTTCAAGAAGAAAAGGGCACCTGCTAAGAATGGGCAGGATAAGGAAAAGAAGGAACTAAAGGATGTTCAATGTCATTTCTGTAAAAAGAAAGGACATTATCAAAGTGACTGTCCGAAAAGGATAGCTTGGTTCGAAAAGAAAGGTAATTATCTATCTTTCGTATGTTTTGAATCAAATTTAGTTGAAGTTCCTATTAATACATGGTGGCTTGATACTGGTGCTACAACTCATGTTTCCAATAATATGCAGGGATTTCTTATGATCCGAACTATAAATCCAAATGAAGATCGTTTTCTCTTTATGGGAAACGGAATGAAATCCTCAATTGAAGGCATTGGGACTTATCGTCTAATTCTAGAAAGTGGATATGTATTAGACTTATACAGTACCCTTTATGTACCTTCATTATCTAGAAACCTTATTTCCGTAAGTAAGTTGGATATTTCTGGTTTTAGATGTATGTTTGGATCTGGTTGTTTTGATTTATATAAGAATACTGATAATGTTGGTTCTGGTATTCTAATTGATGGTTTATATAAATTGAAACTGAATGACACTTATGAGAATTCCTTGATGAATGTAGTAAATAATGTTGGATGCAAACGTAGCATGTTGAATGAAAATTCTGCTTTCTTGTGGCATAAAAGACTAGGTCATATATCCAAAGAAAGAATGATGAGATTAGTAAGTAATGAAATTTTGTCAAATTTGGACTTTAGTGATCTAGAATTTTGTGTGGATTGTATTAAAGGTAAACAAACCAAACATAATAAGAAATGAGCTACTAGAAGCAGCCAGCTTCTTGAAATAATACACACTGATATTTGCGGACCTATGGACACTCCAGTCTTTAATGGAGAAAAGTATTTCATCACTTTTATTGACGATTTTTCCCGTTATGGTTATGTCTATTTGCTTCATGAAAAATCTCAATCTGTGAATGTCCTTGAGACGTTTGTAAAGGAAGTTGAGAGGCAGTTAGATAAAAAGGTGAAAATCATAAGGTCTGATAGAGGTGGTGAATATTACGGCAAATATAATGAGTCAGGCCAGTGTCCAGGTCCATTTGCAAAATTCCTCGAAAGTCATGGCATATGTGCGCAATACACAATGCCAGGTACACCACAGCAAAATGGTGTAGCAGAAAGGCGCAATAGGACGTTAATAGATATGATTAGGAGTATGATGTCAGATTCTACACTACCTAAGAATTTGTGGTCGTATGCTCTCAAAACCGCTAATTATTTGTTGAATAGGGTTCCTAGTAAAGCTGTTCAAAAGACTCCTTTTGAGTTATGGACTAACAGGAAACCTAGCTTAAGACACCTGCATGTTTGGGGTTGTCCAGCGGAAGCGAGAATTTATAATCCACATGAAAAGAAATTAGATTCTCGAACGATCAGTGGGTACTTTTTAGGTTACCCTGAGAAATCTAAAGGGTATGTGTTTTACTATCCTAATCATAGTCCAAGAATTGTAGAAACTGGTAATGCTAGATTCATTGAGATTGGTGAAGTCAGTGGGAGTACTAGAAGAGAAATAGTAGAAATAAAGGAAACAAGGGTAAATGTTACATTGCCTAGAATAGTTCCTCCATCTACTATTACTCCAAATGTTGTTCCAGCTGTTGTAGAACAGCATGATGATAATGAACAATATATAAATGAAGAAGTACTTCCTGAAGAAAATGACTTACATAATGCTGATATGCATGAACCACAACAAGTAGCATTAAGAAGGTCTCAAAGAGATCGTAGGTCAGCTATTTCTAATGATTATGTGGTTTATATGCAAGAATCAGATTATGATATAGGAATCAATAAGGATCCAGTTTCGTTTTCACATGCTGTAGAAAGTAAAGAGTCAAAGGAATGGATTAATGCCATGAAAGAAGAACTGAAATCCATGCAACAGAATGAAGTTTGGGATCTCGTTGAGTTACCACATGGCTGTAAAAGAGTCGGATGCAAATGGGTTTTTAAAACCAAAACGACTCTAGTGGTAATATCGAATGGTATAAAGCTAGACTTGTTGCTAAGGGTTACACTCAGAAAGATGGTGTTGATTACAAGGAGACATTTTCTCCTGTTTCGAAAAAGGACTCACTAAGAATAATAATAGCATTAGTAGCTCATTATGATTTGGAATTGCATCAAATGGATGTGAAAACAGCCTTTCTGAATGGAGATCTTGAGGAGGATGTTTATATGGATCAACCTGAGGGTTTTTCTGTAGAAGGTAAAGAACAATTGGTGTGTAAACTTAAGAAGTCAATATATGGGCTTAAACAAGCATCCCGGCAATGGTATATTAAGTTCAATACCATTATTACATCTTTTGGTTTTAAGGAAAATACGGTTGATCACTGTATATACCTAAAGATCAGTGGGAGCAAGTTTATTTAACTGGTCCTTTATGTTGATGACATCTTGCTTGCTGCAAATAATTTAAGCATATTGCATGAGACTAAAGAATTTCTCTCAACGAACTTTGAAATGAAAGATATGGGAGAAGCATCCTATGTGATTGGAATAGAAATATTCCGTGATCGATCACAAGGAATATTGGGATTGTCTCAGAAAGGATATATCGAAAGGATTCTAGAGAGATTTGGAATGCGTAAGTGTTCACCTGGGACAGTTCCTGTACAGAAAGGTGATAAATTCAATCTCATGCAATGTCCTAAGAATGATGTTGAACGAAAGGAAATGGAATCAATTCCATATGCATCTGTTGTTGGTAGCCTAATGTATGCTCAAACCTGTACTAGACCGGATATCAGTTTTGCGGTCGGTATGTTAGGGAGGTATCAAAGTAATCCAGGAAGGGAACATTGGCAAGCTGCAAAGAAAGTTTTGAGGTACTTACAAGGCACGAAAGATTACATGCTCATGTATAGAAGATCCAATGAATTGGAGGTGATTGGATATAGCGATTCAGATTTTACTGGATGCATTGATACTAGAAAATCGACTTTTGGTTACCTGTTTTTGTTTGCTCAAGGTGCCATATCATGGAAAAGTGCGAAACAGACTATCGTTGCTTCATCTACTATGGAGGCAGAATTTGTGGCATGTTTTGAAGCCACAATTCATGCATTATGGTTGCGGAACTTTATTTCAGGACTTGCGGTTGTCGACACCATTAGCAAGCCGCTGAAAATTTATTGTGATAACTCTGCAGCAGTGTTTTTCTCAAAGAACGACAAGTACTCTAAAGGTGCCAAACATATGGAACTGAAGTATCTTGTTGTGAAAGATGAGGTTCAGAAACAAAGAGTGTCAATCATGCACATCAGGACAGAACTTATGATTGCAGACCCTTTGACGAAAGGGTTACAGCCACGACAATTTAAGGAACATGTTCAAAGAATGGGTCTTGGTTGTATTAATAATAATTGATGTGTGACATTCTGAGCTCTTTTATGTGTTTCTGATATACAATTATGTGTCTCTTGTTTTATTGTAATAGTACGTATTTTATGTAATTTTAAACAAGAAAGAGTCTTATAAAGATATTATGTTTAATCATTATGATATAAGACATTATGTGGACCATTATGCTGTTTTATATAAATTATGAGTATGAATTGATGAATTGCTGGTATTGTAGTATATGGAAGGGAATGCATTGAATTAATAATGCACAACCGCCATAACTCTCAGCGATTTATCATAGTATGATGTTCAACACTTGATATTATGAATAATTGGGTCAAGTGGGAGAATGTTAGAAATCTGCTATTAGAAACTGCAATTGGCTCATTTACTTTTAACGTTATGCAGTTTCTAATCTTAATGTGACCCGATTAATTAAGTCATAAATAGATCGTTCTATAATTAGAGCATTAGATCTGTGATTAATCTTAAGCGTTGAATTGGTATATGATGGACGTATCAGATTTAGAGAAATGTTATATAAAAGGATTGGGTCCTCTCTCTCCCTGCTAAGAGTCGCATTCTTCTCCATCAAGAAACGCATAAAGAAATAGGGTTAGAGAGAGAAACCGAATTCTGAGAAGAAGAGTAACCGTCAGGAGTCAGAAGAAAGAAGATGGCAGCCATTACATCTTCCGCTGTTAATCAAGGTATGTCATCTTAAACAATAGATCATATTAAGTTTTGTTTGTGAAATATTCGGTATTGGTGATCTTTGGGCTATTAATTGAATTGTTCATAATTAATCATGAGATCTCAGAGAAAAGAAAATGAGATAACAGGCCTGAGCTGATTCCTTGTATTAGTTCCACTTCCTCTTCTAAGATTCTAGTGCCTATTTAAACAAATCACACTTATCTGTCAAAGTAAAATTAAAATTTTCATTTATGGTAATGCACACATCAATCTCTTGCATTAAGGGTTGCACAATATCTAATTATTTGGATGGAACATAAAAAATGAATGAACAGCTTATGTCAAAGTGATCCAAGTATCTGACAATGGCTTAATATCATCTATACACTTTAACTCTTCTTAGATTTCATATTTTTCCTCAGTTTTTATTAGATATATCATACCTGTCACTCAACTCTTAACAATTATTTTCATTCATAAAATACAGTCATTGTACTTTAATTAATCCTGATATATGGTGAGAATAGAATTGACAAAAGTACCCTCTTTTCCTCTATGTGCTGGCACTCTCATTTTCTTACATGTATTGCAGGCCCTCAGTGAACTAAACTATTTTATTTGCTTTTCCATCTGTTAGCATCCTTATCCCAGATCAGTGGAATACTGAAGTAATTCTCAAGTGACCCCCAAAACCAAAGTTCAAAACAAAAAAGAAAAACAAACATGTGTAACATACCAAACAACAATAGATCAAGCACTACTAGAATTTCCGCTTTTTCCATGCGTAGCAATGTTATTTCCAAGGGGAGGAAGGGCTCATGGAAAAGAAATCGAGTTTTCTGACACACTCAACCATTTCCAACGGCTTTCCCATGGAAATAGTAGCGCATGGAAATCTCTGATGTCTGCCTTTGGAAATGTTACATATCCGCCGTTGGAAATACTTTTGCATGACCCATGATCCGCCAAACAGACCGAATACTATATTTTATTGATAGCCCATGGAAATAACTCATGAGCTACCCTTGGAAATAAAATGGAAGTAGTGAGACCTATTATTTCCATGAGCGACCCTTGGAAATGTTGTGGTTAGTTTGTTTATATTATATTATAGTGGAGGTTCATGGAAATACTGCAGCACTATGCTCTTGGAAATGTTGTATGGATTCAGCTTATATTATTTTATAGTTGGATTTGTTATTTCCATGAGCCTACCGTTGGAAAAGTTAAGTTCCTGGAAACAGCAACATTTCTGTTTATTTGACATGTCCCTTTGAATGTTCAACAAAATTAAATCATAGCAGCATACAAATATTCAATTGTGATATTTAAAATGAAGTATACAAATGAAGCATACAAATAATTGATTCACCCAAAAAATAATTGTACACACATACAACTATTGAATTAGAACTCTTAATTGGAATCATCATAGGCTCCTTTTGAATGATGAATTTTATTATAACTCACAACAACAACAAGTTTAATGATTTTTTTAAGATGCAAAATGGTAGTACAAATTAATATCGAAACAAACAAATTTATATCAATGGCATAATCTATCCATATGTGAGCCCACAATCAAATCTCTGAAAAACCAATATTTATTTATTTTATCTCAAATGTGCAGCTAGACTCTACAATAATTTGATTAAGTTCCAATGCATATGAAAACCAACAGAAAATTCATTGTTCCAGTTTAAATAAATAAATAACAAGGACAAACATGAAATTAATGAATTTCCTGTATAGAAGATGACAGTCCATTTGATTCCAGCATCAATAGAACACCTAAATTAACCACAACCAATTGTCCTAATTTGTGCACATTTCCCATTATCTCTAATTAAAGCTGATTTATCATCTGAGCATAAGACCAAATTCAACAAGAAATTAAAAAAATAATTAGATTTTCAAGAAAGGGCAAGTCTTTTCTTCTTAGAGAGTAGCTTATTCTCATTAATCATGCGACCACCACTCATTGTAGTGTTGCTCGCATCTTCCCTGCATTTGTCTGGTACGGTAACCTTCCCCAAGCATTGACTAAGCACCAAGCATTAACTAAAGATCATATAATTCAAATTTAAAGAACTTCACTAAATTATTTGAAAATGTAAAGAAGAATGTCAGTGTCCAGCATTTTAATTATATAGGCCAAAATACCATCAAAAGTATCTTCTAGTTCCCCAACGTAATAATATTCTATAAATTACTTTTGATTTTGGCAATAGAGAGAAATTTATGAAAGAAGAGATTTTGAAGCTCCATTTCAAGTCAAATAACAAAAACTACAATTAATTAGCCAATCTTTCCACAATATCCTGAGAAATGCAAAGAATTAATAGATGTTAGATCCCAAATTCTGACCTAATAATTAAATTGATAATCACAATTGAAGAAACCTATTGCTTGAAATGCAAAGAATGCAAAGAAGTAACCTGAGAGGAATCTTTTCCAGCTAGAGCCATTAGATTTACACCATTTGATGAGTCCCTTACAAATAAAGAAATGCAATGACGCGTGATTTTTGGCATGTACCATAAATACATCTGTTGGTTCTTGTTTGATTAGTGCTTTTTGAGACTATTATGGCATATATATCTTATTTGTTTCTATTAAAACTACAAGAAGAACCAATCGTATCATTAGAGCTGCTGGTACATGCATATAATTGTTGGTACACGGTACTGCACATTGTTGTGATAAATCTAACTATCTAAGGGCACTCTTAGAAAAATCAAAGTCCAAAAGGAAAACTAACAAGTAATCACATTCATGCACATCTATTGGAACATACCAGTGTGTGAGACCTGATTGTAATTGTGCTTTTTCGGTCACCAATTGAATCTTCAATTTCTTTTCTTATAAGCCCAGCACATCTATGCATCAGCTACCGTCGGATCTAAACAGAAATATTATTTTACCTCAGAGTATAGGGACTTCCTATCCACATCACAGATGGGTTTATTTTAGATTCTAACAACCATAAAGCACCAATAAGAGACAGGAAACCAAAAATAAAATTAAGGAAGTCTACCCTCGTACAGATCTTGATCTTAACCATTACAAGGTATGCTACCCAGGTACACCAGAAAAGTTAAATACCTGTATCAGACTGTATCTGATATGAATTCATGCATGATATGTGTGCATATGTATATGACATAACAGCTGGCGAACCAAATATTTCATATATTATATTATAATTCAAATATCAATGCTGTAATTCACAAGGCCTTGGGAGGACCTTTACATCTAACATAATATGACAAATACAAAATATCATATCCAGTTTTTTAAAATTTGAGCACTCTTATATTTAAACAAAAAGTTTCCATTGATTTATTTTTAAAGAACTGTTTTTTATGTACATTTCGTAAAAATATATGCATATAAACGTACCAAATCTTAGAATTTTGAAATTTATGTATCCACATCAGATGTGATACTCGTGGCTTTATTCATGCAGCTTAAATTACAAACATATGGCATTATCAAGAAAAATATTTAAGAGCTTATTTATCTCACTTAATTTCTTGCTAAGACGTACCTTTTACTGAGGTGATTACAGAGACGCATCAACACTCGTCTGATATTCTCATGTGATTTTAACCAAGCCATGCGCCTCCTGCAGGTAGCTGGTGGTGCTGGAAGGTCTGGAAGGGAGCTCCAATCCACCCGATGAATCCGTGCTCCCATAACCACAAGATTTCTAGTGTACCGCATTATTAATTGCCTAAAATAAAGTTTTTAACTAGTTAGGTTATAAGCAAACAAGGGACATACATAATCATTCTAACGCTTACTAAATCCTTATCAAACACTTGATAAGCCAAATCGAATAATTCTAGAATCTAATGGGGCATTTCTACAAACACCTGTAAGGCGCGAGCAAGAGAAAAATAGACGGTAACTCGCCGAGCAGGCGAGCACATCAGTCGGGAGTCGTGACTCGTGACCGCCTCAAGCACACCAGAGACAGGGAAGGCGAAAATCCCCCTTGGGTTTTAGCCTTTTATTTAATCTGTTAAAATAAAATAATAAATCTATTATAAATGCAAATGCTTACTGATTTCTAACATGTCATAGCAATTCTAAAAGAATATGAGAAACCAGGCCAGCTGAGGAATTGGGGCCAATTTGGAATATACGGGGCAGATAACAGAGAGCAGGCAGTCCAAATTCAAACTCAAAATTTGACTCATGATGCAATTCAACTCGATTAAGCTACAGGAAGCATAAAAAAATAAAATAAAAGATAGGTTTCCAGAAAAACATATACTTCTTGCAATTTTGAGGCCCGGACACTCTACTGGAGCACTGTCAGACTTGATTGTTAGTTTGATCCGGCCAAAAATCAACCTTGGGAGCAGTGGTTTCTTCAATCGCAGCGGCCGATCAGAATATGAAGTGGCGGGAAAAAGGGGGGAGGAGTCGAGGAGAGAGAGAAACGAATGAGTTGAGGGAGATCTGAGCGGGTTTGGGAGGATCGGATCTAAGAGGAGAAGAAAGGAAGAGAGACGAGGCTGAGCGGGGTGATTTGCGAGTTAGGATTTTGGGTTCTTTGCTGGAGAGTTGGTGAGGGAACCGAAATTTTCTAAAATGAAGAGGGAATTGAAGGAGGGAACCGAAATTTTCTAAAATGAAGAGGGAATTGAAGGAGGGAACCGAAAATTTAGGGTTTTGGCGCCGCTTATGGCTTATGCTCGGTTCAGATGGAAAAAAAATGCTCAAGTCCAGAGAGGCTGAGAGGAGAAGGGGCTTTGTATTGCGCTGGAGACCTACCCACCAATTCATATACTCTGAGGTAATATAATATTTGTGTTTAGATCGGAGCCGTCTGATTATAATTACGCACGAATATTAAAGGATCCTGTGCATCGCCTAGGTTCGGATCTAAACAAAAATATTATGCTACCTCAGAGAATAGAGACTCCCTACCCACAACCTCTTAAATGAAGACATCAGGACCACACATTTTCAATCGAACGGTTCAGATTTACATATTTACAAATTAGTTAATGCATTTACTGAAAATAATATGAAAATTTCAAGAAATATATTTTTAAATTTGTTACACTTTTTATGACCAAATTATACTTATAATTGTAAATTTTATAGATTTTCATGATTATTTGTCCTTTCAAATTTAGTAAATATTTGCGAACCGTTCATTTTTACGTGAGCGATCGACGGTCGATCTGCAATGAAATGATTCCAAATTTATTTTGAAATGATCAAGGGAAAATATTGAACGTAATCAAACTAAAAATTATGAAGTTTTATTATGTCCGAGCTTCGATCCAACATGAATTATTTATAGCCCTTCGATGTTTCGATATTCCGTCGACTCGATGGATAGGTAAATAAAAATAAAATTTCATCAAAATTTGCTGCAAGAATATATATGCAGTGCTCTTTCATTTCAACGGTTCCGATCGCCCGACGGACGACGTGTGTACGTGCGCCTTCATTAACTCACAAAGCAAGAGTTTATGTTTCATAAGACATAAACTCTTGCTTTGTGAGTTAATGAAGGCGCACGTACACACGTCGTCCGTCGGGCGATCGGAACCGTTGATATGAAAGAGCACTGCATATATATTCTTGCAGAAAATTTTGATAAAAAAATAATTTTATTTACCTATCCATCGAGTCGACAGAATATTGAAACATCGAAGGGCTATAAATACTTCATATTGGATCGAAGCTCAAATATAATTAAACTTCATAACTTATGTGTTGGTTACATTCAATATATTTCTTAGATCACTTCCAAAAAAAATTGAAATCATTTCATTACAGATCGACCGTCGATCGTTCATGTAAAAATGAACGGTTCGCAGATATTTGTTAAATTTGAAGGGACAAATAATGATGAAAGTCTATAAAATGGACAATTATATGTATGATTTCACCATAGAAACTGTGAATAATTTAATTTTTATTTTTTTGGAATTTTTTTATATTATTTGTTGTACATGCATTATCTAATTAGTAAATATCAAGTTCTGAGTCGTCTGATAGTTAACGAATGGTCCTGATGTCTTCATTTTAGATGTTGTGGGTAGGGAGTCCCTATTCTCTGAGGTAACATAATTTTTCTGTTTAGATCTGACATTAAGTGATGCACAAGATTCTTTAATATTCATATGTAATGATGATCAAACAGCCCCGATCTAAACACAAAAATTATGTTACCACAGAGTTTATGAATTATCCCAATATATGCAATACAAACTCCTTTTATTTTTACTCTCTGGACTTAACGAGATTCCTCCACTTCTCCTCTCCTGGAAATAAATCTGCTGTGATTCCGAAGAATCACAGGGACTCTGAAATTCTCAATCTATCTATCATTTCTCTTCAAGCACGAATCTCAGAAACAAATAGTTTATATACACGAATCTCAAAATATATTAATGGGTGGATTGGGAATTGCAGAGTCCCTGTGATTCTTCAGAATCACAGCAGATTTATTTCCCTCCTCTCCTCCATGAACTCTCCTAAAAAACCAAACCTAAGCGCCAAAACCCTAAATTTTTCACTTCCCTCCTTCAATTCCCTCTCAAAAAAGTTCTCTCACTTTTAAGAAAATTTCGGTTCCCTCTCACTCCCAAATCCCCGCTCAGCCTCGTCTCGCTTCCTTTCTTCTCCTCTTAGATCTAATCCTCCCAAACCCGCTCAGATCTCCCTCATCTCATTCAATCCGCACCTTCTCCCAGATCGCACCGGGACACCATCTCTCTCTCGCTCTCTCGCCTCAGATCGGCGCCAGCACAGATGCACCATCTCTCTCTCGATCTCTCGCTCTTTCGCCTCATACCCCGACCCCAGCACAGATGCGCGCCCGTCAGCTTCAGCCCCGCATAGACGCGCCCCGTCATTTAGCACAGACCCTTGTAAGGCCTCCTTGCTCATTTCTTTTTTCTTCTCTGTGGTGCCTTGGAAGGCTTGAAATCTGAACTCGTGTTGAGTTAAATCTGCGCCTTTGTGAATTGCTTGCTGATTTTGCTTGATTGGGGCTCGAATTGCTTGATGACCTTGAAATTTAGGTTATGAATTGTTGAAGAAATTTAGGATTTAGCCCTTTGTGTTTGATTTCCTTGTTATGTGGTTATTAATGGTATGTGGGCTGAGCCCCCACTTCTTGTTCATCCTTAATTTTTATGCTATGAATTGTTGAATTGTTGAATCGAGAATATTACGAAAAATCTGAAATCGATTAATGAATTTTCAGAAATTGATTAATGAATTGTGTAGTCTGTTTAAATCGTGTACTGATATGGAACTCAAAATTAGATGGCAGGTATGTCCGCAAAATAAAACACACTGGCTCTGATAAATGATTGGTACAGACTTAGTTGCCAAGAAAATTGGAGAACATGTGACCGCAACTTGAGCACACATCAAGTGCTGATAGCCCAAATTTATGCTGACCATTCTAATGCTCAGATTAGCATAGCCCTGCCAAAAATAATCATGCATATCCAAACAGATGTTTTTACAGATACTCTTCATTCCTCATGTTCTTGAAAGATGCTCAACCTACCTGTCATTCATTTGCTTCTCAAACAAGGGTGATATTAGGGATAGATAAGGTACTGGAGAAGATCAGTCATATTACTCATTTGCCCTGAATGGATGTAGCTCATATTTTTTGTTTCGTAGGACTGTATCTAATTATTCTTTCCTAGGTTGCATTTAACAATTGCCTTTGTTTATTCAGATCTGTGGGCTTGAAATTGACACTAGATGATTTTCAGAAGATCAGTGATAAGGTCCCGTTCCTTGCTGATCTCAAGCCGAGTGGCAAGTATATATGTCATGGAGGATTTGCACATGGTAAAAGCACGAAAATGCTGTTGAACTGTTCTATCATATGCAGCCCCCCTTTTGAAATTTTCAACCTTCAAACTGCTTTTTACGGTAAATTTGTTGTGTTTTATCTTTTTATGGTGATTGCATGACTTGTGAGCATTTGCACCAATCATTTATTGAATTCTTATGAAAATTACAGCCATTAGAGAAGTTCACACAGAAATTTTCTATATTGACATTCAGTTTGATGGGGAGCCGTTTTTTTCCCTCTTTTTCCTTTATTTTTGGAGTTTTTGTGCGTAATTCTTGCATTTTTTTCTGTTTATTTATTGTGTCAATTTATATTTTTACTCAATTTTTTTTCTAATTCTATAGCTTCTATAGAATTTTTTCTGTTTAGTGATTGAATTATTTTTAGTTTTTTTTTTTTCTGCTGAAGTATTCCTTTTATTTTTTTGTTTGAATTTGTTTCAATAGATGAAATCGTGCCCTAATTGTATAGGCTTGTTTTGATCCAACTATGCATGAAAAATGATACATGTGCAATTGTGAAAGATTAAAAGGTCCTATTTCTAAATTTGACAGTTGTCAGCATTTGGACTCTTAGTATTGTTACAGTGAAGTTCTTTTTTGCCAAATTTTATTTCTATCGTTGTATAATTTTTAGAGTTCTCGTAACAATTATGACTTCTTTTATTTAGGCTATAACACTTTTTTTTCTTTTTTTTAGGTTACTGTTACAATAAGACCCTTAGCATTTGACTTCTTAAAGAGCAACTGGTACTGATCTAAACGTACCAGTAAGTAGCCTTACCAGGTTTAGAATGCTTTCTTGCTTCTCTTTTATCAATCATCTTTGCAAGTTTGAACAGAAGTAAATTTACAGTTTTGTTGGAACTTAAAAATAAATAAATAAAGACTAGACTTCCACTATAAAGGACAATTTCAATTATTTATGTATTACAATAAGTTTATGATTTGATTTGTTAAAATTTCAATTTGATTCTTAATTGGCAACATTTGGTTTTTTTCATACTTGATACTGGTACATATCAGTTGGTACTGGTACGACCGCATGGTACTTGTTAGAATCGATACTAATTGGTGCAACTGGTACAGAATGAATTTGTACCAATTAGCTAATTATAAACTAAAGTGTATATATTTATAATAATAATCTAACCAGACTAAGGGTTATTAAAGTGTCTTATCATTTAATCTAACAAACAAAAATATGTGTAGATAGTCTTAGCAGGGAAGTTCACATATTACGGAATGATAAACCAAAGGAAGAAAAAAAAAACAGCAATTGAGGAGAAGAACAAGGGTTAGTGGGAGTGTAGGATACCATGCAGTGAAGACAGAAATGATAGAAACACTTTATCAGTAGATTTATTAGATAGTATTTATCAGTAGATTTATTAGATAGCAAAACTAACCATCGTCCATGATAAACAGCAGCAAGGTAGAGTACAATTTTTAGTAACTTTTCACATTTTTGCAAAATGCATATCCAAGCTAATAATAATAATATAATTCTCATGATTTATTTTCTTAATATTGTAGGTGACAGACTCGATAATTCCACATGGATGTTTACTGGACAATTGCTTGATAGAGCACAACATATTTTCTTAACATCAACCGCTTTTCTAGTCTGGACAAAATCTTCATTAGGCATAATAGAGGATCTAGAAGTTCTAACATATGAACATCCTTGGGGTAATTTTTTTTTTGTAAATTTGCGTTAATGGGTGGTGGGTATATTTTGGGACAATGTGTTGTACAAGTTCTTGCAATTTAGTACTGATTTTTGTAATGCTTTTTGGCATTTTGGTACAACGTATGATGATTATACTATGTTGATTAATGTTAATTACATATTTTTTTCTCTATATTTCAATGTGTTTGTTAATTTGGCTGAATAGGAATTGGGGAATGTAAACGGGTCGGTACTGGGTCGGTACAGGGAGGATTGTTCATATGTGGGCATTCTGGTATCAAAAAAAGGAGGTCAGTATTTCCGTGGGTATATCCAAGGAAATAATAGCGCCCAGATCTGACCAGGTGGGCCCACTTTCAATGGCCATGGAAATGCTGGAGTGGGTCCCACGTAAATTGCCCATGGAAATACTCAAGTGGGTCCCACGTAGATTGCCATGGAAATACTCGGGCGTCTTCCTTGGAAATAGACAGGTGGGACCCACGCTCCCTCCCTTGGAAATACTCGGTGGGTCCCTCGTTTGATCCCCTTGGAAAAAGTAAGGTGGGTCCCACGGATGCTCCCCATGGAAATAATTCAGACGGTGGCCAAGTTTGAAAGTTTTTCCATGCGCCCTTTTTCCATGAGCTGGCTCATGGAAAAAGCCAGAATCAGGTATTTCCAACGGCGCCCTTGGAAATACTGACTATTTCCAACGAGGGTATTTGCAACGGGAGTTTTTCCATGAGTATCGCATGGAAAAAGCTATTTTTGGGCTTTTTCCATGCGTAAGCCCATGGAAAAAGCCATTTTTCTCCCCATGGAAAATGCGGAAATTCTAGTAGTGAAGGCTATGATTCGGCATAAATTCGAAGCATAGGATTATTTCTTGCTGCTGTATGCAAAATCCCATCAATTTAACAAGATTCTTGTGCTTGAGCCTTGCAAGAAGATTTAGCTCATTTTTAAGTTGTTCATTTCCGTTATGTGCACTTCTTGAAACTCTTTTAACTGCTATTTCTTCACCGTTCTCGAGAACTCCCTACAGCAATGCATAACAAACATATTCAATATTCAAAATAATACACTGTATAACAAACAAGTTCTAAATAAGAACATTAGTAGGAAATACGTAATAAGTAATAAAGGTTAAAAGACAATTTTACCTTTTATTAATTCTTTTTGAAATAAGTAGCCTAACAGCTACCAGCTTTCTTTAATAAAAGCAGTATATTAGAACATATCCCAAATAAACTAAGCAGTATATTCGAAAATTTAAAATTTTGTATGCGGACGCATCACTCGTAAGGTAGACGGACTTCAACAGTTCGGATTCGTCATTTGAAGTTAATCCGATAAACTTTTTAATTGAGTTCACAAAGAAGCTTGGTGAACTTAGGAACACCCTAGTTCTACTCAACTACATGTATGTTCCCCTCCATCTGCGGGAGGCATGATCATACCTTATATACTGGTCCAAGCTGTCCTTTGCCAATGATTTTCATGTCACTAAAATCATCTGTCGCAGCTATTATTCTCTTGAAATCGAAAAATTCAAAAATTTGAACATCTTCTCGGCCATTAGATAGATTATTTCCTACAACATGAGATAAGAAAATGTGAAGTATGATCAGGCAATAGTTAATTATGATACAAGAACAAAATTTGGTTAGAGAGAATTGTTCTTAGACGGTTTGTGGAGTACCTGGTTGTGGAGTTCTTCTGAATGGCCACCTTGTTGTGATCCATCTTAATATCATACCTATTTTTGGAGTTCTTCTGAATTTCCATACCAGAATTATAAGCACCGCTAAAATGAGAACCAAACCTGCAGCTATAGTGAGAGGCATGATGATGGTATTTCCATTATTGGAGCCTGGAAAGACAAAGTGCAAAATAATCAATATAAAATGAATTTGACTTCCCAAGTTGTTTAATTGTTTTTAATCATTGCAAATAACCACATACCAATCTTAGAAGGAACACGGATATATAAACTATCCCCTCCATCAAGAAATTGTTGCATATCAATGATGTCTCCAAACCAAGCCAGACATCCTTGCCATCCGATATATGCATAAGCCATGCAAGAGGAATTCTTCTGGCACCAACTCTTACATTCATTTTTGTTCATTCTATCATCAGAAATTGCATTGATTGTGTCTGGCAGTTTCATCTTACTTAGAGTAACAAATTCATGAGATATTGTGTCATTTAGAGGAATATCTCTTTCACAACCTCCAGAATATATGCGATTTTTCCATTCATTCTCATTCTTGTGATGAAAATGGTCTGCACATTTACAACTGCCATCATTAGAATACCCATATGGCCCACATGCAGCATATGGAGAGATCGTATCATCTGGAGCTTTCCAATATTGTATCCAATCACTGCCTTCCAAATAATAACGATATGCTGTACCATTTGAGGCCATGACCACACGCCAAAGGACCGATGAGTCTAGAGGCTCATACCAGAACACTCCATTTTCACCTGATTTTGAGACATGAAAGTTCAGTGAAGTTTGTTGTTTCATTTGTGGCATACCATTCCATCTCGTACCATCCCATGGACCAGACCGATAAATTACGTCAGAGCCCCTGAAAGCAACCAGTTCGAACCTTCTAGAAGAGTCCAACTTCCGAACATATTGCCCAGGGGAAGGATCAATTCCAGTACTGCTCCAAGAAGAGAGTTGATTTTCAAGCATTGAATCCAACAACTTGGTATACCCGAGTGGTACATAGGGCAATAGGGTGTCAGAGAGTTGGTATAAACTCTGCCACAAAAGTTTCCCTGTTTTGGTGTCATTAACTACAAGAAGCCCTATATCAAGGAGACAAACTTGAGGTTCTCCTCTGCTGAGCTGATTACCAGTAGACCATATATCTCGGCCTGTGCTATTATCTTGGATGAGAAGGGTTCCATCTGGGGATAGGTAAAGCTTGCCAGTGCCACTGATGATTGGACGGCCCGCATTGGCAACCCAGACGACCGTCTTATGAGGATCGGTGTACCAAATTCCAAGATATCGGTTAATGGAATTTGTGGCGTTGAAGAAACCCAACTGAAATCTCCCATTAGATGAAGTTAGGACCTCGTTATCTTGCAACACCGCACTTGTGTTTAGTGTATTCCCTGCAATGCAATGATTAATGAATCATACTATATTGTAAGAGATTTGCTATTTTAAATTAGGCTTTACATTGACAAAAGTAAATAGGGCCCATATATATATAGTCATGAGCTTTGTAGTTTGTACAAGAATTACGAAGAACAGAATTGGACAGGTCTAGTTATGAGGTTCATTCGAAGGTAGGGAGTCAATGTATGTCTGGTGAAGGACAAATATAATAAACAACTTACATGGAAAAACGACTTACCAATCTTTATATAAATACAAAATATAGGAAAGACAGGGACATATATATATAATTAGGAGTAATTACACAAAGGAGCAAATATTGGTCCCGGTAAACAAAAACTACCAAATTAACTACCCTCCAATGGCTTACCTTGTCAAGTACCTCCATGTAATGTTCCACACCTCAAAATGCACACTTTTTTCAACCAGAATGAACACTTGTCTTTATTAAAATGATTCTTTAAACCTAAAAGTGGCTTAATAAATAGTAAAAAAATTCTAAAAAATGTAAAATTTGGTTTGCAAGTACATATTCATATGGAGATCATGTTGAACGGTTCGGATCGACCGTTAGGATTTTAAAAACTCAAAAAGTGAGCTGTAGCACGGAGGGGCCCTTATATACGCGTAGCATATTAGCCAGATTCTATATATAAGTATATATATATATATATATCTACACACGCAGATCCAAAAGACCAAAACCAAACTAGTGCAAAGAATCCAAGTGCTCTCGAAGTACCATATTATTAGGTGCAAACCAAGAGAATAACACAAATTAAGAACAAATTGAAGCATAATTAAAAAGCATACCTTTGCCATCAACAGTGATGAAAAACAGCATAAACGTTGCAATTAAGACCCCTATTCGATCCATCTTCTCCGACGATCTTCTCGGTTGATATTGTACCTTAATTTGTACTTTGTAAACTACCAATATACTCTCACTTTCTATTTGTGTGAATACCAATTCCACTTAGTCAATGTACTTCAAGTAGAATAGGAAGTGAGAAATGGTCAGGTAGTAGTTAAGTCTTAGGTCAAAATATATATAGTTTCAATGTCACTCTTATTTACCGTTCATATGTTTATTGCAAATGACCTATCATCCTTAATTAATTTGGTTGATAATGCCTTATTCAATGTATACTTTAAAGTACATAAAAAATAACCTCACTGAAACAGAAAATACAAATTAAAAAGAAAATTGCTCCAATACACCAAACGGGTTTCATATAACTTTTTTATTCTGATTGCACCATTTTACTAAAATCTGTAATACTTTCATGTATTTAATTCCCTGAAATTAGTTATTTTCCCTTCTATCATAATATCAAATTTACCCTTTTAAATTTCAAACTCACAAACCTACCCAATTCATTGCCTTTTTTTTATTAACACATTTAAATTTATAAAGTTTATATTTATCCTTTATTAAAAAAAAATTGTAGCATGTATAAAAGACCAAATTATTTAGTTTGTGAGGGCAAATGATTAATTTTCTCTACTTTTAACGCATAAATAATGACATTTAGGTATATACTTGTGTGTGCGTCACAAGTAGGGAAATGAATCATTAAATTGTCATCACAAACCGGCCAATTAGAAGACGTAATACATCATACACATGCTACATATTTTTTATTTTTTTAATAAAGGGTAAAATTAAAACATTATAAATTTAAAATGAGTTTTAATAGGAAAGACGATATATTGGATAAATTTATGAATTATTGAAATTTAAAAGGATAAATAAGATATTATCAATTTAAGAAGGGAAAAAATACGTAATTTTGATACTTTTTTAGGATATAAATGAAATTCCCTATAAATAAAATATTGGGATAAGATGAGTAGACAAGGAGTTATTAATATTACTAGTATCGTGCCCGTGTGTTGCAACATAACATATCAAAAAAGATTCATAAAAAATGACATATTTTCATAAAAATAGACTAAATAACAAATAACATTCCTTAAATGACATACATATAAATAACATTGCATAAATGACATATTAAATGACATATATGTTATTTTTTTTATCTTTTTGACATATTTTCATTAAAAAATCTCATACAAAATGACATATTAAATTACAAATAATATTCTTTAAATGATATATAAAATAGAAAGGAATGAAGACATGACCAATTAATTATCAATCATTTAAAAGTTTTCTTAAACAACATTTAAAAAATGAAAATAAATCAGGACTAATCACAAAGATAATACAATTTGCATATGGCAAGTGCGAGCCTAAATAAATGTGGACTTCATGTAAAAAACATCAACGAGATGCATAGAATCAGAAAAGAGCAGATTATTTGATTAGAAGGCTGATATTCAATATGAAATTTCATTTTTTAATCACAGCCATTGGCGGATCAGAACATCTACGTACTTAATATAAGAATGGAGATTTTCCTGAAATTAGTCATTGGATAATAGACGCTTTGTTAGTTTTCATCAGAAAAAAAAGGCGATAGATGCATGCTTTGTTGTCCTTGTTAGATTATTAATTATAGTCACCGTAACATAGACAACATAAATGTTGTACATTGCTATTTAAAGGTGCTGTTTAATTCACGTTTTTCATTTTTCGATCCACTTCAAAATTCATACAAATTTGTACTCTTTAAAGTTGTGTTTGATTGTAAAATTAATTAAAAATAAATTATTTATTCTATATTACTCCGCATATTTCATAGCTCGTTTGATAGTTCAAATCATAATTTAAATTAATTAGAGAGTAAAATGTAGGAAAATGAGCATTTACCTATGACAATGGGCCTACAGACAAAAGAAGTGTGAATATTCACTCCGAGTTAACTTCATCTTACTCATTTTATTTTACTACTTGTGGTGACTTAAGTGGAGAGCAAGAAGTTTACTTCACATCTTACTTTGTAACCAAACATGATATAGAGCATGTTTCTCATAATATAATTATAAATAAGGACATTTTGGGCATTATAAACAAACAAACAAACTTTAATCCTTAATTAATATTGAGAGAATAGTGTTGTTAGAAACTATCAAACTGTAAGGCTTGACTGCTATAAAAAATGCAATAAATTACTAGAAGAAGGTAGTTGAGGATAGGCATCAGAGGAAAGACGGAAAAGAGATGATTAAAAAAAGTATAGTGCTAAACGAAACGCAAATTGAGAAACAATTGCTAAAAAAGGTCGAATTTTGAATTTTTTCGAGAACCGGAAACAAGAAATGGCGAAAGCCAGTTCTAGAACGATAAAATTAATAACAAATTGAGTAATCCAAATCCATAAAATTACTTGTCATTTATAGGCGAAAGTAATAAAAAAAGGAATTGTCTAAATTCACCAAGTAAATCTCTCTAATCGTTCTACGCAAGCCAAATCAGCAACCACTTCATTAATCCGCGCTGATCTGTGCAACTGAATCTTCAACAGACGGGCTTGCTTCTTCTCCAGTTCGGTCGTTGCAGCTCCCTCCATTACTGATCTTCGCTGGTCCAATCAGTAGCAACTGCTCCCTTCCCACAGTCCTGGGCAGTATTTTAATTGCGGGGCCCAAACGCAGCGATTAATATTTTAATTCCTCTCTGACCGCCCTCCTGACCGAGCAAAGTAGCAGGACATTGCCGTGATTTTTATTAATACCCTAAAAAAAAGAAAATAGCAAATCTGCGCTCACTGTTAATTTATTTTTAAAAATCTGCCCAGAGTGGGGCGGTCCACTATTCCAACCAAACCGCCCCCCAGTGGGGCGGTCCGCTTCCTATACCAAACCACCCCATACGGGGGGCGGTCTGCTATAAAACCTATATAAAAGTCATTTTTCTCTCTCCTGCCCACTCACAATTCATTTTAACTTAGCTGAAAGAGAAAGAGAAAGAAGAGAAAGACGATTTTGTGGCAAATTCAGATAACATTAGAGGTAGATTTCATTTTTTAATTAATTTTTTAATTCGTTTTTTACATCAAATTTACTTTATCAAATTTATAATTTTTACAAAAGGCAGCCAGATTTAATTTTTTAATTCGTTTTTTTATTAGAGGAGGGATCAAGTTACAACAAATTTGACTTATAACAAAGTTACAACAACCATTTTTTTCATTTTCAAAGTTCAAATCGTCGATCCAAACTGTTCAACATGATTATCTAAATAAAATGTGCTTGCAGGTCAAATTTTACATTTTTTTTGAATTTTTTTACTATTTATTAAGATGGGTACAAAATTCAATGGTCTGAATATGACTATTTTTTGTAAAATACTTAATAAATAGTAAAAAAATTCAAAAAAATATAAAATTTGATCTACAAGCACATTTTATTGTGGAGATCATGTTGAACGATTTGGATCGACGATTTGGACTTTGAATGTTTTTGTACTAATGTAGCTCCCAAAAGAAGAAATGTTAATTGCATTGTATGTGGGTGGGAAGCTTGTCCGGGGTGTGGAGGGAGCACAGTACACGAAAGAGGCAGCCTATGGCTTCGAGGTTAATGAAAATACCTCATTTCTAGAACTTAAGCAAATGGTGTACGAAAAGACTGGTGTAAACCCCAACCGGTATGACGTAGACTTAGTTACTCGGATTAACACAATAAGGGGGGTAGACCTTACTATACCAGGTATCCAATAACAGATGAGAGGTTATGGAGGGGTATTTACAATACTTTTGAGTCACATGGTACCCCGGTAATGGACTTATATTCCAGGAGAGTTCCGCGTCAATCCGGGGTTGGAACTTCTAGGGAAAATACAGGTTATGACAACCCGGGGCCCCGCCACTCGAGTTATGACAACCCGGGGCCCCACCACTTGAGTTATGAACCGTACGTACCACCCGTTGCGAGTTCTCGCTCAGCACATCCATAGCAGGTTTATACCAACTTAGATGAACTTGTGAAGAAAATCAGTGAAGTTCATGTTCACGGTAACTGGGAGTGCAGAGTACAAAAAAGGGACCGAACAAGGTTAGTTGTTGTTTGTAAAGACGCACCGCGTTGCGAGTTCCGTCTTTTTGCAACCCCTGTGGGTAAGGGGGAGGCATGGATTATTAAGAAGTGTGAACCAACTCATACATGCAAGTCTGCATCGTCAATGACAGACCATGCACAACTTACGGCTTGACTTATTACCGATGTAATTGAGATGGACGTTAAGGAGGACCCATCGATGAGCATTAAGGAGGTCGCTAGACATGTCAGACGCGTTTATAAACATGTCACCCCAAAATACAATAGGTTGTGGGGAGGGCGTGAACTTTCGATATGCCGAATGTTCGGTAGTTGGCAGGGTTCATACAACTTACTTGCTCTATTGCTCCAGGCCATAGCAAGTACAAATCCCGGCACAAAGTATGAATGTTGGAATCTGAGCATACCCAATGTCAATGGCGCGTTGCAATTCAAGGCTATAGCATGAGCTTTTGGTCCATGTATTCAAGCTGTGCCATACATTAGACCGATCATTAGTATAGATGCATGCTTCATGTCTGCCCATTACGAGGGGAGACTGTTGATAGCATGTGCATATGATGCTGAAAACCAATTGTTACATTTGGCCTTTGCAATTGTTGAGAAGAATGATGGTGAAAATTGGGAATTTTCATGAGCTTTTTACGAAGAGAAGTGGTTGGGAACAGGTTCTTTTGTGTCATATCAAACGAGCACAAAGGAATCAAATATGTTTTTTATCGCAGAGATTTTAGGTGGTCAACAGCGGACGGCGACTGTGTGCACAGGCTGTGTATGCAACACGTTGTAGACAACCTAAACAAGAATACCGGATACGACAAATGGGTTGCAGATACATTCAAAATTGGTTGCAGGAAGAAGAAGCCAAGAAGGGTGGAAGAGATTCAAGAAAGTAGCAATTATTTTAACGACTTGAAATGAGCTTCAATTAATTAAAAATATCTAACAACAAAGTAGCAGGACATTGCATTCAAGAAAGTATAGAAGAGAACAAAGCATGATACATCAACATAAAGACAATATAATTACAAAACTTAATGAAGACTTAGATGAGACAAAGTAGCACTACATTGCATCTGCAGGATGCCGATAACAAATGATTCAGGTTTGCAAGAGGGTTGAGCTGTCAACCTCTGTAGAGCGGTCAATGACAATATTGCCCCAATGCGAAGCCTGAACAGGCAAGGTTGGAGGATGGGTTGATTGGCATGTAAGCCAGTGATTGATTTGCCGCATGTCAGGCCTCCTATGAGGTTCTTCAAGAAGGCAGAGTAATGCAATGTGTATGCTTCTTTTTATTTCTCCATCAGAGCAGGGTTCTTTTAGTCTTGCATCTTTTAAGTCTAGTATTCTTCCTTCATTTAAGTATTCAAGTACCTAAATGGTTGTACAATCAAAAAATTTGATATTTCTGTGAGTGAGTGTGTGTGTGAGAGAGAGAGATTAGCTAAGGTCATAGTGGTATGACCAAGGCCTTGGTACTACCAAATCAGTTTTACGATTTTCAAAATTCAAAAAGTCGATCTGATTAGCTAAGGTCATAGTGGTATATTTTAAATTTTTTTTTCTACCTACACATAAAGCGTTTTAGATTCGCTCAGGAACTGTCCATTGTGAGTAATTTGATGACTTGAAATTAGCTCTAATTTGTTAAAATATCTAACATATATATATATATATATATATATATATAGAATCTGGCTAATATGCTACGCGTATATAAGGGCCCCTCCGTGCTACGGCTCACTTTTTGAGTTTTTAAAATCCTAACGGTCGATCCGAACCGTTCAACATTATCTCCATATGAATATGTACTTGCAAACCAAATTTTACATTTTTTAGAATTTTTTTACTATTTATTAAGCCACTTTGAAAATCGCTGATCCAATGGTCCAGAAAAGTTTACTGTTGTGTACAAATTAGTGTTTTTTCAAAATGGCTTAATAAATAGTAAAAAAATTCTAAAAAATGTAAAATTTGGTTTGCAAGTACATATTCATATGGAGATCATGTTGAACGGTTCGGATCGACCGTTAGGATTTTGAAAACTCAAAAAGTGAGCCGTAGCACGGAGGGCCCTTATATACGCGTAGCACCGTAGCACTGTCCTATATATATATATATATATATATATATATATATATATATATATATATATATATATATATATATATATGAGGAGGGATCAAGTTACAACAACCATTTTTTTCATTTTCAAAATCCAAATTGTCGATCCAAACCGTTCAACATGATCTCCACAATAAAATGTGCTTGCAGATCAAATTTTACATTTTTTTGAATTTTTTTACTATTTATTAAGTATTTTACAAAAAATAGTCATATTCCGACCATTGAATTTTGTACCCATCTTAATAAATAGTAAAAAAATTCAAAAAAATGTAAAATTTGATCTGCAAGCACATTTTATTTAGATAGTCATGTTGAACGGTTTGGATCGACAATTTGGACTTTGAAAATGAAAAAAATGATTGTTGTAACTTTGTTGTAACTCAAATTTGTTGTAACTTGATCCCTCCTCTATATATATATATATACACACACACACAACGTGTTGTACATACGTACATTTTATCTGTTTTTGTTACGTATTCTTTTGAATTCATTTTAATACATTATGCAAAAACATTAGATAATATTTGAATTATAACTGTCAGTTTAAGTTATTGAATGACTTCAAACGAGCTCTGAATTAATATCCAACATGCAATCAATATAATGTAAATGCATCACAACAAACCTTGATTGCTTAAACATATACATGTGTTCTTTTGCAGCTGTAATAAATTGTTACAGAAGTATAAGAAATTATATCGAAGAATACATGTCAGTTTTTTACATTTATTGACTTTTAGTTGAGCTCGGAAATAATTACAAATATAAGACATGAACAATGTGATAAAAAATAATAAAAACCAGCATTTGTTTGATTAACAATTGATATAACCTTTCGAGTTTGCTAATAAATCTTTTGCAAGGACTAGAAAATATAATTTCAAGAACAAATGACAGTTTTGGTAATTTTAATAACTTAATTGGAATGAACTCTGAATTAATATGAAACATCTAGCGTGTATGCAACGTTCTGTGAATGCATTCCAGCAACTTTTGTTGCGCCAAAATAATATATCTTTTAAAATTTATCAAATAAATATCTTTGATAGTATTACTTAATAGGGAAATTTTGATGTATATCCCTCAAAAACCTCGAAGTACTCATTTCTCCTTATAAAATTCATAATATCATATTAATCCTTGTAAATTTCAAACCTTACAAATCTCATTACAAATCTCATTTCAAACCTTACTAAATAGGGAAATACACAATTCATTAACTTTCTATTAAAGCTCATTCCAAATTTATAAAATATCCATTGCATTTAGGAAAGTATAGAGGAGAACAAAGCATGATACATCAACATAAAGCCAAATAGAAAACTTAATGAAGAATAGACGAGACGTGCTCTTGTCAGCACACACTGAGAAAGAAGCAGTACATTGCATCAGTAGAATGCTGATAACAAATGATTTAGGTTTGCAAGAGGGTTGAGCTGTCAACCTCTGTAGAGCGGTCAATGACAATATTGCCCCAATGCAAAGCCTGAACAGGCAACGTAGGAGGATGGGTTGGTTGGCAAGTAAGCCAGTGATTGATTTGCCGCATGTCAGGCCTCCTATGAGGTTCTTCAAGAAGGCAGAGTAATGCAATGTGTATGCTTCTTTTTATTTCTCCATCAGAGCAGGGTTCTCTTAGCCTTGCATCTTTTAAGTCTAGTATTCTTCCTTCATTTAAGTAATGAAGTACCTAAATGGTTGTACAAACAAAAATTTGATATTTCTCTAAGTGAGTGTGTGTGTGTGAGAGAGAGATTGGCTAAGGTCATAGTGGTATGACCAAGGTCTTGGTACTACCAAATCAGTTTTGCGATTTTCAAAGTTGAAAAAGTCGATCTAATGCGCTCAATGTGTTCTCCATATTAAAATGTGCTTGGAGACCAACAATGTTTTTAGGATTTTTAATAAGTCACTGTTTTAATAATAAAAAATAGTAAAATAAATTTGAAAAAATGTAAAATTTGATCTCCAAGAACATTTTAATATGGAGAACACGTTGAGAGCTACTTTTTTAACTTTGAAAATTGCAGAACTGACTTGGTAGTAACAAGGCTTTGGTCATACCAATATTATCTTAGCCAATCTCTCTCTATATATAGAGAGAGATTGGCTAATATCAAAATAGTAGTTCCTGAATCTTAGTGCTACCAATTCATTTTTGCGGTTGCAAAGTTTAAATAGTCAATCTGAAGTGATCAACGTGTTCTCCATATCAAAATGTGCTTGGACACCAAATTTTACATTTTTTGGAATTTTTTTACTAATTGTTAAAATTTTTTTAAAATGACTGTTTTGAATAATAAAAAATAAATAAATAAAATCTGAAAAACAGTGATTTTCAAAAATCCATAGAAAATAGTAAATGTTTCTAAAAAATGTAAAATTTGGTTCCCAAGTATATTTTAATATGGAGAACATGTTGAGCACTTTAGATTGATTATTTGAACTTTAAAAATCACAAAAACAAATTGGTAATACCAAGACTCAGGAACTACCATTTTGATCTTAGCTAACCTCTATATGTGTACATGTAGAGAGAGAGAGGAGCTTACAAGACTAACAAGCCCCGTAGGACAAGAAGTGTTTCTTTTACCACTGATTATTTCAAGAACAACCATTCCGAAACTGTACACATCTGCTTTAGTTGACAGCATTCCATTTTGTAGTTCTGGTGCTATGTAACCTCTGAAAATATGAAGTAACGAACCAATACTCGAGATCAATATTGTTACATATCAGAAACCATTTAATCTACTCAATTCCTTTGATTTTTACAGGGCTGCCAATTATACCAATAAGGGTATTACTAATTGTTCCATTGTTTGATCCTTGATTTTCTCTCACTAGTCATTATAACTTGTTTTATAGGACTAAGTTGGTTATTTTGAAATAAGTTTGAGAATCAATTTAGTTCATATTCAAAAGTTCAAGAACCAGTTTGTTATTAAAGCCGAGGGACCAACTTAATTGGTTGCTTTGTAATGTACAAGGACCAATCTATCATTTTTTAGAATATCTTAGTTATGGTAGGAGCTTAATTAAGTTTGTATCATATGTAAACTACAAGTATTAAACGTTATTGAAAGAGAATGACTTAACTTACTGCCTTTTTTTTTATGGGGGTCACTATTATTTTAAGAGATGAATACTCAATGCATACACATTTAAATTCATTCATTTTATGCTATAAGATTTTAATAAAATTCATTATATGCGGCTAGAATTTGATATCAAAATTTCATAGATAAAATCACATTTTTCACATAGACAATTTTTTCACTATTTGCAACAAAATTGATTCAATTCATATCTGATTTTTCATTTGCACATTTTTTTACAATTCATTCAACAAAAATACATTATATTTGTTTATTCCATAATTGATTCATATGCTCAAAATAAAAGGCTGAGGAAATAAACTAAAATTTTGCAAATGAAAAACCATATATGAATTGAACAGAAATTAATATGTAACTTCAAAGAAAGAATAAATTGAATGAATTTTGTTACAAAAAGTGAAAATTTTGTCTTTGTTTAAAATACAATTTTATGTATGAAATTTAGATGTAAAAGTCTAACCTGACATGCATAATGAATTTTATTGATATCTTGTGGCAATAATAGTTTATGTTTTCATACTAGCGAGACATTTTCCTCTTGAACTTTAGTAGTCGTCACCAAAACTTAAAAATAATTAGGAAAAAGTTTCCACAAAATGAAATCTTTCTGTTAATGTCAAAAAGTATTTCATAGCTTACCATATTTTACTCTTTTTTTAACAATGTGTTGATGCACAAGACTAATCTAAATAGGAAGATATAATTAAGGATAAATTTGATCTATAAACATAAAAAATTCTTTGCATTGAGCATTCAACTCACAAAATAACAAGTGTCCAAAAATAAATAATAAAAGGCAATAAACCAACTTTTCTATTCTCTTATAAATAGCATTTAATAATTTACTTTTATATATTTGATGCAAACTTAATTAAGTCCCTACCATAATTAAAAGATTCTAAAGAACGGTAAAGTAGTTATGAAAAGAAAAAAAAATTCTCTCTATGCTCAATAATCTAATTATTGCTCCCAAAATAGCATCTCCCTTATTATAAATGTTATGTTTGATCCAAATTGCTATTTGGGCCCATTGGGCTTTGTATCTTTATTATGTTGCATATATACAGACTCTTTGTATGAGAAAGAATTAAGTCTAATAGAAATCAGTTTCAGTTGTCTCTTTGTCTCTTGCTCTCTTCCTCTTCTCAAATCCTAGAATAACTAACAAATTGGTATCAGAGCCATCTCGCTGCCGGCAGTTCGATCGGCGGTTCCAGGGTTCAGATCAGTGTCCGCTGCCGCTAGGGTTTTCAGTTTCGCTTCTCCAGTCAGATCCATTTTGCGTCGCCTCTGTGAGCCGCGATCTCCTTTGTCGCTTCAGCAGCGTGAGCCGCGATCTCTTTTGGCACTTTCTGTGCGTACACCGCGCAAGAACCAGAAAGCAAAATCAAGGTAGCCTTTTGATTTTTCCCAGAAGTCACGCAAAAGCAAAATTAAGGTATACTGCCTGCCGCTTCTAATAATTCCGAAACTAAATATTTTAGTCAAGTTGACTTTGGAAGTATTTGGCAATTTCAATTATTGTTTAATTGAATTTTGCAAAATTTGATTTGTGGAGTTTCGGTGATTGAGTAATTTTGTTAATTTGGGTGATTTGTGAATTGGGGTTTGAAAAATTGAATGGCTATGTCGGCGAAGTATGATATTGAGAAGTATGATGGGAAGACGAGTTTTGCATTATGGCAAGTGCGTATGGCGGCAATTTTGTCGAGCCAAGGCGTTAAGGATGCCATTTTTGGTCGAGAAAATTTGATTGATGCATTGACGGATAGCAAGTGGAGAAATATGGATGATAAGGCACTCTCCATTATCCAATTGTGTTTGAGCAATTCGACATTGCAAGAGGTCCTATCAGAGAAAACCGCTAAGGGTTTGTGGGAGAAATTGGAGAATATTTACATGAAGAAGTCTCTCACCAATCGATTGCGATTGAAGTTGCGCCTCTACACCCTTCGCATGGTTGAAGGTACATCAATTTCCGATCATATTTCGGAGTTTTCATCTATCTTGAATGACTTGGATAAAATTGGTGATAAGATGGAGGAAGAGGACTAAGCTCTTTTGTTATTGTGCTCATTACCCGCATCATACAAAGTCTTTAGAGACATATTAATTTATAGTAGAGAGAAAATTACCCTTGAGGATGTCAAGAGCAATTTGCAAGCCAAGTTGCACATTGATAGTGAAATGACCAATAGTGAGAAAGGGAGTCAAGGTGTTGGTTTAGTTGTTGATCGAGGTAGGTCATGGGACCGAAACTCGAAAGATACAAGGACCCGTTCACAGTCTAGGCACAAGAATTTGGCGTGTAACTATTGTAAGAAGAAGGGACACATTAAGGCCGATTGTTTCAAGCTTAAAAATAAACAAAAGGCGGATACTAAAGGTTCTTCTTCGGAGGAGGCCAATGTGGCCGAGTGTGACACGGTTGATACTCTTTGTGTGGTAGACACCAATGTTGATGACATGCATTGTTGGGTGATGGATACGGGTGCTTCGCAACACATGACTCCGAATAGAGATTGGTTTGAGACTTATGAGCCTATGGATGGTAAGGTTCTCATGGGAAATAATAACATGTGTAAGGTTGCCGGAATTGGTTCGGTGACAATTAAGTTCCATGATGGAAAGATCCGAAGATTGACGGGTGTGAGGCATATACCCGATTTGTCGAAGAATTTGATCTCTTTGGGGTCTCTTGAGGAAAAGGGGTGCAAGTTCCAAAGTGAAGGTGGAGTTCTTAGGGTTTCTAAAGGGGCTCTCACAATCATGAAGGCGAAAAGAATTGGAACTCTTTATTTCCTACAAGGTTCCACGGTCACGGGCTCGGCCGCCATTGCACGTTCGGGTACTATCTCGGATGCGGATGCTACAAAGTTGTGGCATATGAGATTGGGGCATATGAGCGAGCGAGGAATGACCATTTTGAGCAAGAGAGGCTTGTTGTGTGGCCAATGCACAGGCAACTTGGAGTTTTGTGAGCATTGTGTATTTGGCAAGCATAAGAGGTTGAGCTTCTCCACGGCCATTCATTCGACCAAGGGAACATTGGACTACATCCACTCGGATCTTTGGGGACCTTCTCGCGAGCCATCTAAAGGTAATGGTTCTCGTTACATGCTTACTTTCATTGATGATTTCTCAAGGAAAGTTTGGGTTTATTTCTTGAAAGAGAAAAGCGATGTGTTTCGCACCTTCAAAGAATGGAAATCACTTTTGGAGAATCAAACGGGAAGGAAAGTCAAGAGGTTGAGAACCGATAATGGTTTAGAGTTTTGCAACCGTGAGTTTGATAACTTTTGTAAGGCCGAAGGGATTGTTCGGCACAAAACGGTGGTCTACACTCCTCAACAAAATGGTGTTGCAGAAAGGATGAATAGGACACTACTTGAGAGGTCTAGAAGCATGCTTTCAAATGCGGGTTTGGGTAAGGAGTTTTGGGCGGAAGCCATTAACACATCTTGCTATTTGGTGAATCGATCTCCTACCACTTCAATTGAGTTGAAGACACCCGAAGAAGTGTGGTCGGGTAAGCCGGCCGATTATTCGAATTTAAGGGTGTTTGGTTGTCCCGCTTATGCACATGTGAATGAAGGAAAGTTGGAGCCTAGATCGAAGAAGTGTGTTTTTGTTGGGTATCCCACAAATGTGAAGGGGTATAAGTTGTGGTGTCCCGAATCATCAAAGTTCCTTATCTCGAGAGATGTCATTTTCAATGAGTCGGCAATGTTGAAGGCAAATGATGTTGCATCCGAGCCGACTATTAAGGAGAATGAGACAGTTGAGAAGAAGGTGGAGTTTGAGATGCCGGTCCAAGAAGGTGATGATTTGATCTCACATGATGATGCTAATTTGGAGGAAGTCTAAAAAGAGACACAACCATATGCATTGGCAAAAGACCAAGCTAAAAGAGAAATTTGACCACCAACAAAGTATGGATACTCCAACTTTGCTTATTGTTTGGCAATTGCTGAAGATGTGGAGTATAGTGAGCCATCTTCCTACAATTAAGTTATTTCTTCTAAGGATGCGGCCAATTGGGTTGTCGCTATGAATGAAGAGCTTCAATCATTGCAACAAAATGAGACTCGGTCTCTTGTGAAGCCTCCAAGGGGTAAGAGGATTGTTGGTTGCAAGTGTGTGTTTAAGAGGAAGATTGATGGCTCGAGTCTTGCGGATTTTCGATGCAAGGCAAGACTTGTGGCTAAAGGGTATAGTCAAGTCCAAGGTGTGGACTTCAATGATGTGTTCTCTCCCGTGGTTAAGCATACCTCCATTCGAGTTTTGCTCTCTTTAGTGGCAATGAAGGATTTGGAGTTGGAGCAAATGGATGTGAAAACTGCCTTCTTGCATGGTGATTTGGAAGAGCAAATTTACATGAGTCAACCAGAGGGTTTTGAGGTTGCGGGAAAGAAGGACCGTGTGTGTCTTTTGAAGAAGTCCCTTTATGGCCTTAAGCAATCACCGCGGCAATGGTATAAGAAGTTTGACTCATTCATGGTGAGTATTGATTTTCACCGTTCCAACTATGATAGTTGTGTTTATTTCAAGAAGTTGGATGGTGGTGATTTCATTTACTTGTTGCTCTATGTGGATGACATGTTGATTGCATCCTCAAACTTGAAAGAAGTTAGGAGGTTGAAAGAGCAACTAAGTTCGGCATTTGAGATGAAAGATTTGGGGGCCGCCAAAAGGATTCTCGGGATGGAGATCACAAGGGATAGGTCCAAAAGAAAGTTGTTTCTTTCACAAAAGAGTTTTGCCGAGAAAGTGTTACGCCGTTTTGGCATGGAGAAAGCAAAGGTTGTTTCAACACCTCTTGCGGCACATTTCAAGCTTTCAGCCGCTTTAAGCCCAAAATCTGATGATGAGAAGAAATTTATGGAAAAGGTTCCATATTCGAGTGCAGTCGGGAGTCTCATGTACTTGATGGTGTGTACTCGACCCGACATTGCTCAAGCTGTTAGTGTGGTAAGTAGATATCTCTCTTGTCCGGGAAAAGGGCATTGGGAAGCGGTGAAGTGGATCTTCCGCTATTTGAGAGGTACTATTGATGCTCGTTTGGAGTTTGGTAGTGGCAAGACACTAACGGGTTTTGTGGATGCGGATTTTGCGGGTGATTTAGATAAGAGGCGTTCTTTGACGGGTTATGTTTTTACCCTTGGAGATTGTGCAATTAGTTGGAAGTCTACACTTCAAGCCACTGTTGCACTCTCAAGTACCGAAGCTGAATACATGTCCATTACTGAGGCCATCAAGGAGGCTATTTGGCTCAAGGCGTTTGTTGGTGAGATGTCTTCTTTCGAGGGTCCTATTACGGTGTTTTGTGATAACCAAAGCGCGATTCATTTGACCAAGGACCGCATGTACCATGAGAAGACGAAGCACATTGACATTCGGTACCATTTTGTTCGAGATGTGATCTCGGAAGGCAAGGTTGCCGTGAAGAAGATTGGTACCGAGTCGAATCCGGCCGATATGCTCACAAAGCCTCTTCCAATTGCAAAGTTCAAGCTTTGTTCAAGTTTGGTGTCGGTTTGTTTCTAGCTAGTATGAGCTAGTTTTGTTCCTAGCATGTTGCTAGTTTATCTTTGTGTTTACCTTTGTTTAGGTTATGTTTGCTTTATGCATTTGCTTTATGTTTTAGTTTGTTTTAGATGCAATTTGGTTCAAGGTGGAGATTGTTATGTTTGATCCAAATTGCTATTTGGGCCCATTGGGCTTTGTATCTTTATTATGTTGCATATATACAGACTCTTTGTATGAGAAAGAATTAAGTCTAATAGAAATCAGTTTCAGTTGTCTCTTTGTCTCTTGCTCTCTTCCTCTTCTCAAATCCTAGAATAACTAACAATAAGTTTTTTAGAAAGTTTGATGACTATAACATCTATTTTTTTTTTTACCTTTTGTCAATAGAAAGATCTAAATCATTGCAGTATCTAATTGGTCTTGTACAGAAAATTCTAAGAAAAATGAATTGTAAACAGGGTCGTGGACTAACCTTGTCCCACCAATAGTGCTGGTTGTAAAAAAGGAGCGATCTTCTTCAAAGAGCCTTGAAATGCCAAAATCTGAGATTTTTGGGACCATATCTTTGTCTAGTAGAATATTTGCAGGCTTTACATCCCGATGAATTACTGTATCACCATTATCCTCATGTAGGCAAAGAAGGCCTGAGCTGATTCCTTGTATTAATCTGAATCTCTGTTCCCAGTTCAGTTCTACTTCCTCTTCTAAGATTCTAGTGCCTATTTAAACAAATCACACTTATTTGTCAAAGTAAAATTAAAAATTTCATTTATGGTAATGCACACATCAATCTCTTGCATTAAGGGTTGCACAATATCTAAATATTTTGATGGAACATAAAAAATGAATGAACAGCTTATGTCAAAGTGATCCAAGTATCTGACAATGGCTTAATATCATCTATACACTTTAACTCTTCTTAGATTTCATATTTTTCCTCAGTTTTTATTAGATATATCATACCTGTCACTCAACTCTTAACAATTATTTTCATTCATAAAATACAGTCATTGTACTTTAATTAATCCTGATATATGGTGAGAATAGAATTGACAAAAGTACCCTCTTTTTCCTCTATGTGCTGGCACTCTCATTTTCTTACATGTATTGCAGGCCCTCAGTGAACTAAACTATTTTATTTGCTTTTCCATCTGTTAGCATCCTTATCCCAGATCAGTGGAATACTGAAGTAATTCTCAAGTGACCCCCAAAACCAAAGTTCAAAACAAGAAAGAAAAACAAACATGTGTAACATACCAAACAACAATAGATCAAGGCTATGATTCGGCATAAATTCGAAGCATAGGATTATTTCTTGCTGCTGTATGCAAAATCCCATCAATTTAACAAGATTCTTGTGCTTGAGCCTTGCAAGAAGATTTAGCTCATTTTTAAGTTGTTCATTTCCGTTATGTGCACTTCTTGAAACTCTTTTAACTGCTATTTCTTCACCGTTCTCGAGAACTCCCTACAGCAATGCATAACAAACATATTCAATATTCAAAATAATACACTGTATAACAAACAAGTTCTAAATAAGAACATTAGTAGGAAATACGTAATAAGTAATAAAGGTTAAAAGACAATTTTACCTTTTATTAATTCTTTTTGAAATAAGTAACCTAACAGCTACCAGCTTTCTTTAATAAAAGCAGTATATTAGAACATATCCCAAATAAACTAAGCAGTATATTCGAAAATTTAAAATTTTGTATGTGGACGCATCACTCGTAAGGTAGATGGACTTCAACAGTTCGGATTCGTCATTTGAAGTTAACCCGATAAACTTTTTAATTGAGTTCACAAAGAAGCTTGGTGAACTTAGGAACACCCTAGTTCTACTCAACTACATATATGTTCCCCTCCATCTGCGGGAGGCATGATCATACCTTATATACTGGTCCAAGCTGTCCTTTGCCAATGATTTTCATGTCACTAAATCATCTGTGGCAGCTATTATTCTCTTGAAATCGAAAAATTCAAAAATTTGAACATCTTCTCGGCCATTAGATAGATTATTTCCTACAACATGAGATAAGAAAATGTGAAGGATGATCAGGCAATAGTTAATTATGATACAAGAACAAACTTTGGTTAGAGAATTGTTCTTAGACGGTTTGTGGAGTACCTGGTTGTGGAGTTCTTCTGAATGGCCACCTTGTTGTGATCCATCTTAATATCATACCTATTTTTGGAGTTCTTCTGAATTTCCATACCAGAATTATAAGCACCGCTAAAATGAGAACCAAACCTGCAGCTATAGTGAGAGGCATGATGATGGTATTTCCATTATTGGAGCCTGAAAAGACAAAGTGCAAAATAATCAATATATAATGAATTTGACTTCCCAAGTTGTTTAATTGTTTTTAATCATTGCAAATAACCACATACCACTCTTAGAGGCAACACGAATATATAAAATATCCCCTCCGTCATTAAACTCTTGCATATCAATGATGTCTCCAAACCAAGCCAGACATCCTTGCCATCCGATATATGCATAAGCCATGCAAGAGGAATTCTTCTGGCACCAACTCTTACATTCATTTTTGTTCATTCTATCATCAGAAATTGCATTGATTGTGTCTGGCAGTTTCATCTTACTTAGAGTAACAAAGTCATGAGATATTGTGTCATTTAGAGGAATATCTCTTTCACAACCTCCAGAATATATGCGATTTTTCCATTCATTCTCATTCTTGTGATGAAAATGGTCTGCACATTTACAACTGCCATCATTAGAATACCCATATGGCCCACATGCAGCATATGGAGAGATCGTATCATCTGGAGCTTTCCAATATTGTATCCAATCACTGCCTTCCAAATAATAACGATATGCTGTACCATTTGAGGCCATGACCACACGCCAAAGGACCGATGAGTCTAGAGGCTCATACCAGAACACTCCATTTTCACCTGATTTTGAGACATGAAAGTTCAGTGAAGTTTGTTGTTTCATTTGTGGCATACCATTCCATCTCGTACCATCCCATGGACCAGACCGATAAATTACGTCAGAGCCCCTGAAAGCAACCAGTTCGAACCTTCTAGAAGAGTCCAACTTCCGAACATATTGCCCAGGGGAAGGATCAATTCCAGTACTGCTCCAAGAAGAGAGTTGATTTTCAAGCATTGAATCCAACAACTTGGTATACCCGAGTGGTACATAGGGCAATAGGGTGTCAGAGAGTTGGTATAAACTCTGCCACAAAAGTTTCCCTGTTTTGGTGTCATTAACTACAAGAAGCCCTATATCAAGGAGACAAACTTGAGGTTCTCCTCTGCTGAGCTGATTACCAGTAGACCATATATCTCGGCCTGTGCTATTATCTTGGATGAGAAGGGTTCCATCTGGGGATAGGTAAAGCTTGCCAGTGCCACTGATGATTGGACGGCCCGCATTGGCAACCCAGACGACCGTCTTATGAGGATCGGTGTACCAAATTCCAAGATATCGGTTAATGGAATTTGTGGCGTTGAAGAAACCCAACTGAAATCTCCCATTAGATGAAGTTAGGACCTCGTTATCTTGCAACACCGCACTTGTGTTTAGTGTATTCCCTGCAAAGCAATGATTAATGAATCATACTATATTGTAAGAAATTTGCTATTTTAAATTAGGCTTTACATTGACAAAAGTAAATAGGGCCCATATATATAGTCATGAGCTTTGTACAAGAATTACGAAGAACAGAATTGGACAGGTCTAGTTATGTGCTTCATTCGAAGGTAGGGACTCAATGTATGTCTGGTGAAGGACAAATATAATAAACAACTTACATGGAAAAACGACTTACCAATCTTTATATAAATACAAAATATAGGAAAGACAGGGACATATATATATAATTAGGAGTAATTACACAAAGGAGCAAATATTGGTCCCGGTAAACAAAAACTACCAAATTAACTACCCTCCAATGGCTTACCTTGTCAAGTACCTCCATGTAATGTTCCACACCTCAAAATGCACACTTTTTTCAACCAGAATGAACACTTGTCTTTATTAAAATGATTCTTTAAACCTAAACAGACAGTTGCCTGTTAACAACTGCCACATACTTTGACTTAGTTAAAAAGTATTTTTACAGTTGTCAAGAACTGTTGTTGTATCTGAATTCCACCTAATGTGCACTTCTATCAAGCTAGGATTGAAATCTCTTTTCAGCTTGATTGTGGACAACTTAAACCAAAATTAAACCATCTCCCTTAGGAGTATCCCAAATATAAATGTGATCTACCAGGAGTTAGTAGAGAAGTGGGAAGGTTTAACACAGAGAGTTAAAAGAGGTCAACAGATGTTATTATTCACTGTTGATGTACAAAAAATCTAAAAGGCAAAAGAAGAGTCTTCCGTGCTTTGGTTTCAAAAATCTATCATATAAATTTTAAACTTTTATTTAAGTAGCTCAGTAAATTGGATATATAATGAATTTGTAGAATATAAATTTTTATTATTTTTGGAACTTTTTTTACTATTTTTTATGATTTACGAAAGATGGCAAAAAATGACTTAAAAATAATAGAAAATTGTCAGTGTTCTAAATAGCACTGTTCTAATAGAAAATTGTCAGTGTTCCGATATACTGTTTAAAATTTATTATTCTACAAATATACATGTTGTACGATATTCACATAACAACTGATAAAAAAAAAATTTGGGAAATTAATATGAATAATGGATCGGCTACTACTATGTTCTCTTGATACTTTATATATGGTCATGTATCGTATTGCTAATATCTGTATCATCGTATCCGTATCGTTTTGAAAATTATCATATAGCCGTATCTGTATCATATCCTACCCATATCCATACAACATAGGGCTACTATTAGTCACATTAATTCATCTTATACCGTTGGTTATTACTGCTTTATTTTATTGAAAAAAATAATCTTTGGCATGAATATCAAAGGGACCCATGCATTCGATCTCAGGTCTGATCGGACGGTCCGAATCTAAACTCAAATATTCTGTTACCTTTGACGATATGGACTCACCGTATCAATCTTGATGAGAATTTAATATAATTTCCAACAAATTATTTAATATATTTTTCTATTATTTAAGCATAGAACAAAGTATATTGCATTTTTATCTTTCTATTTTCCAAGAAGGATAATTCCGCTTCCGATTTTCATTTTTGGATATCTCTTAGTACAACAATTATTTGTAGCTTTATCTCTTAGTACAACAATTCTTTGTAGCTTTATCCAATTTGTAGCTTTATACCGTTGGTTATTACATAATTTTCAGATCAAGAGATTTTCTACCTATCTAAAAAAATAGTAAAAATATTCTAAAAAATCTAAAATTTGGTTTGCAAGTACATATTCATATGGAGATCATGTTGAACGGTTCGGATCGACCGTTAGGATTTTGAAAACTCAAATATTGAGCCATAGCACGGAGGCCCTCTATGCTATGCATAGCATATTAGCAATTTCCTATATATATATTTCCTATATATATATATAGAGAGAGAGAGATGGGCTATTGTGCTTCGCGAAGTAAATGGGGGGGTTTACTTCGGGCTATATTTTCATTTTTGAAAATTCAAACAACCGATCCGAACCGTTCAACATGTTCTAAATATTGAAATGTGCTTGGAGACTAAATTTTACATTTTTTGGAATTTTTTTACTATTTATTAAGCCACTTTGAAATCGCTGATTCACTGTGAACAGTAAAAACAGTACAATTTTCTGGACTACTGGATCAGCGATTTTCACAGTGTCTTAATAAATAGTAAAAAATTTCAAAAAATGTAAAATTTAGTCTCCAAGCACATTTCAATATAGAGAACATGTTGAGCGGTTCGGATCGGTTGTTTGGATTTTCAAAATGAAAATATGAGCGTGAAGTAAAAATGACATCTTACTTCGCAACTCACCATAGCCCAGCTCTATATATATATATATATCTACACACGCAGATCCAAAAGACCAAAACCAAACTAGTGCAAAGAATCCAAGTGCTCTCGAAGTACCATATTATTAGGTGCAAACCAAGAGAATAACACAAATTAAGAACAAATTGAAGCATAATTAAAAAGCATACCTTTGCCATCAACAGTGATGAAAAACAGCATAAACGTTGCAATTAAGACCCCTATTCGATCCATCTTCTCCGACGATCTTCTCGGTTGATATTGTACCTTTGTACTTTGTAAACTACCAATATACTCTCACTTTCTATTTGTGTGAATACCAATTCCACTTAGTCAATGTACTTCAAGTAGAATAGGAAGTGAGAAATGGTCAGGTAGTAGTTAAGTCTTAGGTCAAAATATATATAGTTTCAATGTCACTCTTATTTACCGTCCATATGTTTATTGCAAATGACCTATCATCCCTAATAATTAATTTGGTTGATAATTAATGCCTTATTCAATGTATACTTTAAAGTACATAAAAATAACCTCACTGAAACAGAAAATGCAAATTATTAAAAAGAAAATTGCTCCAATACACCAAACGGGTTTCATATAACTTTTTTATTCTAATTGCACCATTTTACTAAAATCTGTAATACTTTCATGTATTTACTACCCTGAAATTAGCTATTTTCCCTTCCAAAATTCATAATATCAAATTTACCCTTTTTAAATTTCAAACTCACAAACTTGCCCAATTCATTGCCTTCTTTTTTAACACATTTAAATTTATAATTTATATTTATCCTTTATTAAAAATAAAAAATTGTAGCATGTATAAAAGACCAAATTATTTAGTTTGTGAGGGAAAATGATTAATTTTCTCTACTTTTAACGCATAAATAATGACATTTAGGTATATACTTGTGTGTGTGTCACAAGTAGGGAAATGAATCATTAAATTGTCATCACAAAACGGTCAATTAGAAGACGTAATACATCATACACATGCTACATATTTTTTATTTTTTTAATAAATGGCAAAATTAAAACATTATAAATTTAAAATGAGTTTTAATAGGAAAGACGATATATATATTGGATAAATTTATGAATTATTGAAATTTAAAAGGATAAATAATATATTTCTCAATTTAAGAAGGGAAAATACGTAATTTCGATACTTTTTTAGGATATAAATGAAATTTCCCTATAAATAAAATATTGGGATAAGATGAGTAGACAAAGAGTTATCAATATTACTAGTATCGTGCCCGTGTGTTGCAACAGAACATATCATAGAAAAAAAGATTCATAAAAAATGACATATTTTCATAAAAATAGACTAAATAACAAATAACGTTCCTTAAATGACATCTACATATAAATAACGTTGCTTAAATGACATATTAAATGACATATATATTTATTTTATCTTTTTGACATATTAAATTACAAATAATATTCTTTAAATGAATAAAAAATAGATAGGAATGAAGACATGACCAATTAATTATCAATCATTTAAAAGTTTCTTTAAACAACATTTAAAAAATTGAAATAAATCAGGATTAATCACAAAGATAATACAATTGGCATATGGCAAGTGCGAGTCTAAATAAATTTGGACTTCATGTAAAAGAACATCAACAAGATGCATAGAATCAGAAAAGAGCAGACTATTTGATTAGAAGGCTGATATTCAATCTGGAATTTTATTTTTTAATCATAGTCATTGACGGATCAGGACATCTACGTACTTAATATAAGAATGGAGATTTTCCTGAAATTAGTCATTGGATAATAGACGCTTTGTTAGTTTTCATCAGAAAAAAAAGGCGATAGATGCATGCTTTGTTGTCCTTGTTAGATTATTAATTATAGTCACCGTAACATAGACAACATAAATGTTGTACATTGCTATTTAAAGGTGCTGTTTAATTCACGTTTTTCATTTTTCGATCCACTTCAAAATTCATACAAATTTGTACTCTTTAAAGTTGTGTTTGATTGTAAAATTAATTAAAAATAAATTA
>CM022106.1:5348641-5508641 GCA_011114355.1 Carex littledalei | reverse complement strand
CTGAATTTGACTATTTTTTGTAAAATACTTAATAAATAGTAAAAAAATTCAAAAAAATGTAAAATTTGATCTGCAAGCACATTTTATTGTGGAGATCATGTTGAACGGTTTGGATCGACGATTTGGACTTTGAAAATGAAAAAAATAGTTGTTGTAACTCAAAATTGTTGTAACTTGATCCCTCCTCATATATATATATATATATATATATATATATGCATTACCATGACCTCACTCTATAATATATTTTATTTATGTAAATTCTAGTCAATTATCTCAACTGATAGTACTATTAATCCGTAATAAAAAATAAATTGGGAAATTTTCATTGCATTTGAAAGGATTTATTCTGAAAGATATAACCAAATGATGCAACTACATACTGATCATCTTAATTTGTAAGAAAATTTTAGTTTAACATGGATAACTAAAGTAATTGTGTAGTTGTGTTTGACTTTTTATTTACAGTAATTTTAGTAATTTCATTTGCGTTCTATCAAAATAATATTAGTTGTTTATGTTTGCCCTACAGAAAAATATCGTACTTATAATTAAGTATGCAATCAAATATGAAATTTTGTTAAAGTCATATGAAAACACATTGTTTAGCCTTACATTACTAAATGCATAAAGTAAATTGTAATACTATTAAAGTAAAAGAGTGCTGCGTGGCTAAATTCATATGCAGCTTATTTAAGTACTTTTATGAAATTATGATTTTGGTCTACATTAATGGTAAATTATATCATGAAGTGAAACTCTGTTTACATAAGAAAGAAGAGATAGTTTCATGAGGCGTGAATTATATTGAAAATAATAAATGTTTTGTTTTGTACTTGAATGTTTTACAGAGAAAAATTCTTATTGCAAAGACTTATTTTTAATCGGAAAAAATTACTGACAAATTCCTTGCGCAATTCTGAGAATTGAGATGAGATTATCCATTGTTAATGAAAATTGAGATCCTGGACTGCCGATCTCAAATTCAAATGTTTAGAAGACAATGAAAAATTGGAAGCTTCAAGCACCAAGTAGGAAAAATTGACACTGACACAGACTATTGCTGCAATTTTTATTTTATTTGATGCTTATTTGCTGAGTTTTCAAGCACTTATATTGTAGATTTCTGGAATAGAGATAGGCATGGCTTGGAGCTGCTACCAGGTGCTGGTATTGATGTAGTTTGGTGTCTACGATGCTGGTGTAGCAGAGGGTTGCATTTTTTTTTTTATAACGATGTGCAATAAGAACAATGCAACCCTCCAGAACAATGCATGCAACAAGAATCAACTTTTGTATAAACTGCTAATAAGTGAAACTAGAATTACATCAGTGAAAGAGAAAGATTGGTCATGCAGTTGTATAAATTTAAGTGTTTTTAATATTGTATAAATTTTAGAAAGAAATTCAAAGGGATAGAGAGATTAATTTTCAACTAATCTGGACAACTTTGCTCTTGTACTGAACTGATAGCCTATTATGATGATTTTTGTGAAGACACTATATATGCTTATTTTTTACCAGTAGGCTATAGTTTATCAAAATGCTCCAGTTGTGCTCTCCACCCTCGAGTATTTAACATGCTCATAAAACCAAACCAACAAGGTATTGATAATTAAAAAGGGGGTCTGATAGGGCCATATACAAAAGGTCCTCATAAAACCAGTCTTGGACTAAAAGCAGTTCGGGATTCAGACCCCGCAATGGGGCCAACCCGGGATCAAACGAGCAAAGGCGCCCAAGATCTGAAAACGGTCCGGCCTGGCGAAATTTACCAGGCTCCACCCGGCAAGGTCGATTGGGGCCTTATCCGGCGAGACCAAATGGGCCTTACCTGGCAAAGATCAAATGGGCCTCATCCGGCAAAGCCTAACCGGGCTTCACCCGACGAAGGCCCAGCCCGGACTCGGCGTACGGCCACCATCTCGCATCAGTACGATGCGAGCGCGGTCCGGTAAACCGCCCTCTATGCGAGCGTCACCGCTCCTATGTGAACTCCCTAACCGTTTCTATGTGAACTGACTTGTTGCTCTGACAACGCGGAATAACGGTTGGGGAATGAGCTATTTAAGGCCAGAGGCTCCATTGAGCAAGGGCTGACTTTTCCGACATAAGCGAGGTATCATACATGATAGAGTCCGAATACCTCATCACCACACCAAGTCGGGAATCACCAATCCACATTTCACATCTCAGCCCGTTTCCGAAGTGAGACGAGCCCAACCCAGAAACCTTTACATACGACCTGTCTCTCCGAGATAGAACGTATCAGGGTCTATTGTATAAACGAATATTAATAATATTATCAATTAATAGGAAGTAATATATAAAAAGGGAATCCAATCAAGCCAGATAGTCAGAGCCCCCTATCTCCTACGTACCTGTTAGACATTACAACAAAATATATACCCTTAATCAGCTTACAACATGTATGTACTGTTAGATACTCCACATTGAAAACTTGAACCAACTAATTTGTCATATATATATATATTTCAAAAGCCTTGTTGATATCACCAAGTCCACAAAATCCAAGAATGGGACCATTAAAGATATAGATATTTGGAGCAACTCCCTTCACAATCATTTCATCAAACATCCTCAGAGCAGTGTGCATGTTGCTCTGGCTGCACAAACTATGAACAGTAGGAGTGTAAACGGGTCGAATTGGACGATATTTTGTGTAAGCTTTTTATTTGATATGATACTTTCAATTCATAATGAACCATCGTAGTTTTGTTAATCGTTTAATCGATTGTAAAATAAATTGTTTTTACTTTACTCTATACCTTTATTATTATGGAAAAAAGAAATTAATTAGTCGCGCTGCTCTTGAGTTAACAATTTATCTACAACGTTATTGGAGCATCAACGATCCAAATTGTAAATATTGACCTGATAATTTAATTTTAATTCAAAAATTATAGAACAATTTTATAATTTATATTTTTTTAATATATATTCTAAAATTCCAAGGCAGCTTGCAATTGACAAATGCAGAGATGTGAAAATTAAAAAATGCAAAATCACACACAACTTTTGGTATGGGAATTAATTGTCCAATTGACAATACCATCTTGTTTTGGATACCAATTTTCGAGAGGGGCTCTCCCTATTTCGTTGCTACTTGCTACTCAACAACACTCGTGCCCAAAACAACAGATATTGATCAAGTTGAGTGAGCCGAGTTCAGACTCAAAGCACCAATTGTAATTTCAAATTGGATATCGGATTTAGGACAAGTCCTTCAAGCGAGGAGAACAAAAATTACAAAGCAATTGCAGTTTCACATCTCTTCAACATATATATATATATATATATATATATAGAGAGAGAGAGATTGGCTAATGTGCTAACGTTATAACTTCGGCCGAAGTTATAACGAGTCGTTTATTAGTTTTTAAAATCCAAACAACCGATCCGAACCGTTCAACTTTTTCTAAATATTGAAATGTGCTTGGAGACCAAATTTTACATTTTTTGGAATTTTTTTACTATTTATTAAGCCACTTTGAAAATCGCAGATCTGCTGTGAATAGTAAAAAACAGCAAAATTTTCTGGACCACCGGATCAGTATTTTCAAAGTGGCTTAATAAATAGTAAAAAAAATGTAAAATTTGGTCTCCAAGCACATTTCAATATAGAGAACATGTTGAACGGTTCGGATCGGTTGTTTGGATTTTCAAATTGCAAAAACGACTCGTTATAACTTCGGCCGAAGTTATAACGTTAGCACATTAGCCAATCTCTATATATATATATATATATATATATATATATATATATATATATATATATATATATATATAGAGTAAGGCTACGGTGCTTTGCAAAGTAAGCAGCCCTCTTTACTTCGGGCCACTTTCTCAATTCTCAAAACTCAAACAACCGATCAGAACCGTTCAACATGTTCAAAATATTGAAATGTGCTTGGAGACCAAATTTTACATTTTTTGGAATTTTTTTACTATTTATTAAGCCACTTTGAAAAAGTCTGATCCGGTGGTCCAGAAAATTTTACTGTTTTTTACTGTTCACCGTTGGATCAATGATTTTCAAAGTGGCTTAATAAATAGTAAAAAAATTCCAAAAAATGTAAAATTTGGTCTCCAAGCACATTTCAATATTTAGAACATGTTGAACGGTTCGGATCGGTTGTTTGAGTTTTGCAAATTGAAAAAGTGGACCGAAGTAAAGAGGTCTGTTTACTTTGCAAAGCACCGTAGCCTTACTATATATATATATATATATATATAGAGTAGAACTAGGGTGCTCCTAAGCTCACCAAGCCCTTCCGTGAGCGCGACTCTAAAACCTATCAAATTGACTTCAAACGACATTTCCAAACCGTTAGATGTTCAATCTATATTAAAATGTGCTTGGAGACCAAATTTTACATTTTTTGGAATTTTTTTACTATTTATTAAGATGGTTTGAAAATCGCTGTTTTCCAATGGTGCAGAATTTTAATAAAAACAGCGATTTTCAAACCAGCTTAATAAATAGTAAAAAAATTTCAAAAAATGTAAAATTTGGTCTCCAAGCACATTTTAATATAGATTGAACATCTAACGGTTTGAAAATGTCGTTTGAAGTCGATTTGATAGGTTTTAGAGCCGCGCTCACGAAGGGCTTGGTGAGCTTAGGAGCACCCTAGTTCTACTCTATATATATATATATATAGAGCTTGGCTACTATGCTTATATAAGCAAAAGCCCACATATGCTTAAATGAGCATTTTTGTGTTTCCAATGTTCAAATGGTCGATCCGACCGTTCATCTTGTTCTCCATATTAATATGTGCTTGGAGACTAAATTTTACATTTTTCTGAATTTTTTTACTATTTATTAAGCCACTTTGAAAGTTTCTGATCTGGTGGTCCAGAATTTTGGAAACACTGTTTTTACTGTTCACCCAGATCAGCAATTTTCAAAGTGGCTTAATAAATAGTAAAAAAAATTCAGAAAAATGTAAAATTTAGTCTCCAAGCACATATTAATATGGAGAACACGATGAACGGTCGGATCGACCATTTGAACATTGGAAACGCAAAATGCTCATTTAAGCATATGTGGGCTTTTGCTTATATAAGCATAGTAGCCAAGCTCTATATATATATATGAGGAGGGTTCCAATGCCTCCATTTTTCATGCCTCCACCATGCCTCCATTTTTAAAACTTTAATAACTCAAAATTTAAAACTTAAAAGTCAAAATAAAACCATTGGATATGATCTATATCATTTTATCTATGTGCTCATAAAAAATTATCACATTTTGATTTTGTTTTTATGTCAATCAATAAGTTGAAAAATCAACGTCTAGAAATTATCCACATTAGTATGTTTTTTACAAGCTCTTGATGACAACCAAAACAAAATTAAAATGTCATAATTTTTTACACGTGCATAGATAAAATGATATAGATCATATCCAACGGTTTTATTTTGACTTTTAAGTTTTAAATTTTGAGTTATTAAAGTTTAAAAAAATGGAGGCATGGTGGAGGCATGGAAAATTGAGGCATTTGAACCCTCCTCATATATATATATAGAGCTTGGCTACTATGCTTATATAAGCAAAATCCACATATGCTTATAACTCATTTTTGCGTTTCCAATGTTCAAATGGTCGATCCGACCGTTCATCTTGTTCTCCATATTAATATGTGCTTGGAGACTAAATTTTACATTTTTCTGAATTTTTTTTACTATTTATTAAGCCACTTTGAAAATTGCTGATCTGGGTGAACAGTAAAAACAGTGTTTCCAAAATTCTGGACCACCAGATCAGAAACTTTCAAAGTGGCTTAATAAATAGTAAAAACATTCAGAAAAATGTAAAATTTAGTCTCCAAGCACATATTAATATGGAGAACAAGATGAACGGTCGGATCGACCATTTGAACATTGGAAACGCAAAAATGCTCATTTAAGCATATGTGGGCTTTTGCTTATATAAGCATAGTAGCCAAGCTCTATATATATATATATATATATATAAGAACAGACTTGAGAAATCCGTTTTTCCTATTTGACGGAATTTCATATATAATTTTCTAAAGATTTAATTTAGATGTTGATTTTGATTAAATAATAAGATTATAAGGCCAAGGCAACACTCTGCATTGCGTCATCAGCGAGATCATATTCATATGGACCCTTTTGTTCATTTTATCACTTTGTCAGGCATACAACACACCTTTTAGTGTACCACGTTTAGAGAGAAATTGGTATAAGTTTCCATCACCAATTCAAAAGAAATAAATTAGATTTTCAAATTTTAAAACCTTATGATTAACGGGGTTTCAAATTACAAAAAAAATTAGGATGCATATATAGTAATATTATTGTTGCTATTTGTTAGGGTTCAAAAATGTACTACAAAAATTATATTTTGACTTAAAAAATAACCATAAATCTTGTATAAATTAAGATTTTACATAATTTTCGCATATTTCTAAAATAAAATACAAACCATTCTCTCTAACACATTCTACTGTCTTTTTTTTAGGTGTTGGTGACAATTTGTCACCATTCACCAACAAATATATTAATAAAACAAGAGAACTATTTACAACTCCTAAGTTGAAATTCTTAGGATCTTAACGGATTAATATCCTATACCTCTATTAGGTATGTGTAAGATGGGGTCATTATTTTGCGTAATGGCTTTAGATTAATTCAAAAACAGTATTTATTCAAGATAGCGTAGGGCCACTATTATTTGTGCTTTAAGATTCGTGCAAAGTTAAAGAACTGTCAAGATCCACTAATTCTAATTCTAAAAGATTTTCTTTTACGGTACCGGGAGGATCCGAATTTGAATCCGGATCCTAACACATTCTACTATTAATCAATCACATTCCCAAATAGGGTTTTCTCATCTCTTGCTTGAAAATCAATTGCATCCTTCAGCTCCTTAACTTTTTAACTGTACAACAGGGGTCTTGATTCTTGAATGGTCTGGATCTCAAATCCGGGTTCATATTTTCGGGTCCGGATCCTCTAAAGTAACTCAATTTTTGGGTTTTGGATCAGGACCGTCCGATTCGAATCCGTCGCTCGAAATCGTCTCGGGATTCGAATTTGTCGCTCGGGATGTGTGCACTCCACTTCAGAATGGATTGTTGCAGATTCAAATCGGATGGTCCTAATCTAAAACCCAAAAATTGAGTTACTTCACTAGATCTGAATTCCATATTTCTAGGTCTGATTTCGGTTTTGGAATCTAATGGAAAGTCTGGTCTCAGTTAATCTCTCAACTCTTTTATTGATGTATCATAAAATAAAATAAAAAATAGATCTTTACCCTCCATTTTTTTATGTGAGAAAATTTCTAAAGATTTTTTTTGTATTAAATTTGGTAGCGACTACCAATTGTTAAAGATTTAATGTTGGTTTTTAGTTTTTGTTAGCTTGGATTGATCCTACAGGCCATATATAAATTCAAAATTTAAGTTATCTTAGACGATCCGGACCCAACATGGATCCGTCCATTAAATATACTGACAATTTATTATAACCTTCCAATAAAACATGTTAAATTTGTGTTAATAACGTGCATATCATCTTCTAATCGAGCATCCATATCATATCATAGGAACAAGACATCGGAAACAAAACAAAAAAAAAAAAATCTCAATAAAGAAGTGGGCGGTACCATCTGGTACTACATACTGACACTTGGGCTTTTGAAATTCGCATCCTCTGAGATATCTCAAACTTTGAGTATTTTTCTTTTTGGAAAATCTCAATCATTGAAATACGTACTGCACGAATCTCAAAGCACAAATAATATTGGCACCTGCACTATCCCCGAATAAGTACCGTACACGTCGGTCACGCAAAAGTTGAGATATCTCAGTCTCAGAGGATAAGCACTAGGGCTTTTGTGGGTTTTCAGGCAGCAATGTGATTTAGTAAATTTTCTGTAAGGTAAAAGTAAAATTTAAAATACAGTATAGACAAAGTTACACAGGCAAAGAGAAAAGGCATCAAGTTGGAAATATTTCAATTATAAATGTGTATGTATTGCTGAGAACCTTATAGGCGGATTTAGAATTTGCGTGTGAGCACCTACGGCTGGTTCAGTCTACTGCAACCCGAAGATCCTGAAAGGACTCAAAAGTAGGGTGAACAAATTAAAGTAATTGCATATTGGGCCTGGCCTCTATTCTACACTGCTTATTCAAGGATATCTCATATCTGTTATAAATAAATTATAGTTATGAATGGTCATTTGCAACTCTTCACTAATTATTTTAAAATTCTTCTTACAGATTTATGTTTTATCTCTTCTCATTTATCAATATAATTAATTTACAATGGCTTATCATTTACATGTTTTATCTATAAATAGAGGATTGTAACCTTGTATTATATACACAAAAAAAGCATATGAATACAGATAGTCATCTTTATACATTCTCAATATCTTGTTTACATTTCTTTTGGTTGAAGAGTTTGCTTGGACAATTTGGATTGAAGCAAAATGAGTATGTAGTGCATTGTGATAATCAATGTGTCATACACCTTGCGAAGAATGCGGTGTATCACTCAAGAACGAAGCACATAGATGTGCGATACCACTTTATTCGTGATGTGCTTGATCGTGGAGAAGGTTCACACAAAGGAAAATATTGCGGATATGTTCACGAATGTGGTGCCTCCGGATAAGGTTTGCCGGAGGCGTTCCGGATTGGTTGAGTAACTCGGATGTTGGAGCGCGGTGCGGTACATGTGAGATCAAGTGGGAGCTTTGTCTTCAAATGAGAGATTGTTGTCGTATGAAGCCAAAACTAAAATGGGCCAAGGCCCATGTCGCTACTTGAAGAGATTAATTTCCGAATGGAAATTAAGAAAGGAGTGGAGACAGAGAGTGAGAGAGATATGTGATTGAACTCAAGCCGTGACTTCTCTCTTCTCCTCTAAGCTCATTCTTAGGTTTTTTGCTCTCTTGATTCAATTCACCTAAATACACTACGAAATCTCAAATTAGTGTATGAAATTGTAAGGGAGTGTTAGAGTGAGTGTTAATGGCTTGATTATCTCCTTGTAATGTAAAGACTCCTTGATATAGTGAAGTTGCCCCGTGTGCTCCCGTGATTTTCTCCCAAAAGGGTTTCCACGTAAAATATTATGTCTCTCTTTTATTTTCTTGTGCTTGGTTGATTGTTTGTTTTGGCTTCTTGATTGACTTTTATATTTCTCCATTTGGTCGAATATTGGTGTATGCCCGCAAGGTGTTCAATAAAATTACTCCTTACATACTTGCGTGTACATTCTCAACAGTCCAATTTTGTGTTAAACCAGGTCCACTCAATGTTTCCCTTCCACAATCAAATCCTTCTCGTGCATTTTGGCTAAGTTCATTCCTTGTACCCTTTGATCATTTGATGTACGGGACCCACTTTGAGATTCTAAATAAAAAATGTATGGAGCGGTGCAAATCGGTGAATTTGCATGACACCTGGCAAAGTGGCAAGTATGCTTGGAAACTGCCGATCTAGTTTTGATGGATTTTCTGCATATAATCTCGTGAAACATTATTATATAAGTAACAACCAATCAAACTTTAGCTACTCATCTAGTCACAAATAAATAGTTGAGGTTTCAATTCAGCGGTTCAAAGATTTGTGATTTTAAAATAATTAGAATATAATTCGGAAATAATCTAGTACTACAGGAAGTAAAAAAAAATTCCAAATTTTTTTTTTTAATTTAAAAAAAAATCATGTTTTACTCGCGAATAAAAAGTAATACATTTTTTGCATTTTATTCTGTGTTTAATTCGGAAACGTAAAAAAAAAACGAATTATACGCGAATTATACATGAATTATTCGCATACCATGTTACTAAAGCTACTCATATAATATGCAAAATCTAATATCAAACTCCAAATGAAGACTGACAAATTATTTTACTACATGCACGAGTTTTTTTAGTTTTTTTATTTTAATCTTTAAACAACTGTTTAAGTTATAGAAGTAATATAATGTAAGTATTTGTACTAAAGTAAAAAGAAATGAATATTAATAGATCATGTGTCACACAAATTACGTCTATTCGCTACAATATAAATTTTTGTTTGAATTAGTTCATCAAACCAGTGCTAGAAAGTAAAAAGTATTCGTCCACTATTCTTATATTAGCAGAATAGCGCAAACTCAATATTACTCTAACAATTTGATTACATGTATAAACAAAAATAATAGCACTACTTTTAAGAAAATTATATTTTTGTAGATCTGTGCATTTTTTTTTCCCATTCTATTCGGTTTGACGATTGCCTTAAAATAAAATAATGTTGGTTAAATTTAATACTTTTCGCACATTATTCAAATTAGTAATTGTTTCATACAAATTTCACATACCAACTGAATTAACATTATTTTTATACTATTTTTCAGAATTTAAACGTACGCACACTAATAGCTAACATAATCATCCACCATGAAGTTATATAATTTCACACGAGACAAGAAATCTAATTAAACATCATTCTGCGATTTCTTATGAAGGGCGTATTTTTGCACTTTTTTTTTTTCAAAAATAGTGATAAAAAGAAGAATAATACGAGTTCGGATCTTCTAAAGTAATCCAAACTTTTAGTTTAGATCCGGATGATCAGTTTCGAATCGAACCGTCAGATTAAAGGGGCCTCATGCGCTCCACCACGGGCCAAATTGGCTCAGATTCGAATTAGATGGTTCGTATCTAAACTCAGAAATTGGGTTACTTTAGGGGATCCGGACCCGAATAATACTGCATGTCTTAAAATAGAAAATTACTATAATTCAAATCGGCTGAAATCCTCTCAGAATTTCAGCGACCCTGAAATCCCTCTCATCTCTCTTCTTTCTCTCCCCTGAACTTTTTGAAGAGAGAGAAAGATGAGAGAGGAGAGAGATAGGAGAGGGATTTCAAGGTCGCTGAAGTTCTCTCAAGATTTCAGCAAATGTGAATTCAAATTACTATGGTCAATGGCGGGAAGTAGATTTTGGGTTCCCTAAAGTAACTTTTGAGTTCAGATCCAGACTGTGTGATCTGCTTTGACACAAATATTAAAGTGATCTTTTGCATTTTATTTCCAGTCAAATTGATCGTGATTCTAATCTGACTGTCGGAGTCTGAACTTGAATTTGAATTACTTTAGAGATACAGACCACTAATTCACACAAAGAATACGGATAGTGTGTTTTGAATTAACATGAATATTAAAAAAATCTTGTAATAAATTTTTAAATTAATATGCTTTATCAGAATTACCGAGTCGACAGCTTTGAAACCTGCATGCTCAGTAATTTGACAAATTGGTCGTCATCAATAACAAAGCAAAAGGTAAGAAAAACCCCAAATTAATCAGATCTACGAAAACCTCAATTCTTTTTTTTTTTTTTTTTTGATGGTAAGTGGCAAGTGCCAGCTTACGATTTTCAGTGATAAAAGATTTATGTACATCTCATAATAACAGAAAATAGTCCGAAATTATATACAAAGTTACTAAATTGATCCTAGCTCTATATACTCAACAACTATGGGTCAACAGTTTTGTATCCATCTCCTTAAATCTAGTTTTGTCTCCTCGACTAGTGTCGCCACACTTTTGAGTTTTTGGGTGAAGATTCTGCTGTTTCTCTCAATTCTTTTTTTATCCTTGTGGAAATGATAGATGAGACCTCAATTTATTCTTTTGACATTTCCGCTTCTTTGAGTCTATTAAATCAGTGTATATGTCTAAAAATCAAGAATAGCATATAATAGTAGAAAAGGACTATTCGATACTGCTCTTGAGTAAGAGAATGTGCTGGTTCTGTACCAGTATTCTTCAAGTAATAGGAACAAGTCTAGTTTTCTTTTTTTAGTATTACAATTTGGTGATGCTAATTGAACCATGATTACATGCTGGTAAACTTTGAAGTCTGAGAATCAAGCTGTGTCACTGTTTGTTTAAATAGAAGCACTAACTATACTTGGGAATTAATTTGTACCAAGCAGAGGATGGCTCACCAGTTATTACTGATCCATTTTCTTTCCTTTCTTACCGTACTGTATATATTTTGTATGAAATATGCGTCCTTTTCATAAATAATCACCAAGTCAATATGTATTGTATCAGATGTGACAACAAGGATGGCACTTACAAAGGAGCAAAGAGCAGCCATGTTGATCATGCAATTGTAATATGGAGGGAACGTTGTGCACGCTACTTTATTGTGGCAATTGATCATGCAATTCGTAATAGATGAGATATTGTGGTAATTGAGATTTTACGAAGAATGAGAAGGGGCCAGCAAGAAATCACGAGAACAAGGAGCAATTTACAGGATCGGCACACTAAAATACCTTCTGCAGGGAGACATGAGTACGGCTGGGCTGTGAAAAGACAACAAATGGACTAGTACATAGCGAGTGGTATGCTGACAAGAAGATGTGACAATACCGAACTGGTACTGGTACATTCTGGTATGAGCTGAAGCGGGCTCAGACCTGGACATAAATGTTCTAGTACGAGAGGGAGAGAACTCAGAGACCTACGACTTCCAATTTAAAATATATTTTTTTTTGTTTTGGTTTTCAGATTTTCAGATTCTCATCTTATTTTGATTTAACATCTAGCTTTCATATTTATTTAAAGCTCAACTGTCTTGAGCACATTGCATTTTTGTAAATCGTGGATACAAACTTTGTAACCGCAATCATCAATTAAATGCGGACAAGACTCATATTTTTTTCAAAAAAAATGTATTAATTCCTACTGGTGCAGCCAGGAACTTTTGTTCATATATCCAACACCTTTTTTTTTAATAAGCAGTTTTGACAAATTAATTTATTGATCGATATTGATGTGGAGGGAATAAATGGTGGATGTGTGTAAATGTACGGAAAATAAAGAAATAAAATTTAGTTGATAATTTAAAATAAGTGAAGACATCTCTCGATAGCTATTGCAATAGCCATGTACGAACCAAACATGGTAATAAAATATTTTCTGGAATGCTGAAGCGATAACCATACGTGAACCAAACATGGCAATGACACATTCTCTGGAATGGTATTCCTTGGTATTATATTCTCTGTAATCCTTTTATTCTCTCAAACGATCTATAGCGCGAACCAAAGCAAAAAGAAAGATAATTAGTACAGGCCTCTTATAGGAAAAGAAAGAAAAAGAAAGATAATACGGGCTGTTAATAATATAGTAAAGCCTTTTTAATTTTATGAGCAAAGATGAGCCCAAAAATATAGATGGGCTTAGCAAATGTACATGGATGCACATCAACGTCTTTCTTCCTTGTTTTATTAACATATTTTTAATTTTATGGGCGGAAAGTGAAAGTCATGGGCTTCAATACAGATCAGATCAGACCATTAGGAACGTGAAATCCCCGCCTCGACTCGAGCTCAAGGGAAAGGGAAGCTTACTCTTTACTCTTACTGGCGTAGCTCGTCTTCTCACCGAATCCGAATCCTTCTCAATTTCAAAGGTTCTTATTTCTTTCTGATGCCTTTTTTACGCAAACAGAATTGTGGAATTTGCTGAAATGCTAAAATCTTCAAATGGATTCGATGGACATATGAACTTTCTATGTTTTATTTAATTTTATTTATTAGGATTGGAGTACGAGTACAAGGCAGTGAATCTTCTAAAAGGAGAGCAATTCGATCCTAGTAAGCATCCAGTGTTACTACTGTAATTCTTCTGATTACAACTTGTCTTTGATAACTTTTGATTGCAGAGTTTGAGGAGATCAACCCAATGAACTATGTCCCTGCACTACTTGACGGAGATACATTAATAGCTGACTCCTTTGCAATATATAGCTTTAGTGAGCATAGCATAGCATAGCTGACTCCTTGGTTATAAGTATTATTTAACTGTGTTTCTTTCATTCTATTCTATTCTATTCTATTCTATTTTATCCTTTGAATCTGTTGATGAATACCAGTATTTAGAAGACAAGTACCCTCAAATTCCCCTCTTGCCTCAGGATCTCAAAAAGAAAGCATTAAACCTTCAGGTACATAAGAAATGAGCTTATACTTTGTTACTGATGTTGCTGTTGTAATTTTATCTGATGATTCCATCACTTGTTTTAAACAATTTGGTAATGTCATCTTGCATATGGTTCAGCAAATCTATTAGTGTAAACCTTATTCATCATAACAGACAATGCACTTCTAATTATATTATAGTACATCTCTCTCCTAATTTTCAGATAGCAAGCATAGTTTGTTCAGGTATCCAGCCACTCCACAACCTTGCTGTATTGGTAAGTCACTCCCATTTTTCTTTTCTTTTTGGTTAAAAATGGGTATACTGTGCTAAAAAAAACACCACTATTTATATTTACTACCATATGAACCAGGTGTTTGTTTGCATGTTCAGAAAAGAACCATCGTGATACAGGCAAACAATACTCTGAAATATAGTGGTTTTTGTCAGTTGTCAGTGTTTTTCCTGACAAATTATGCTTTGTTTATCTTTGTCCAAACTTCATTCCAAATATCAAGTTTGTTTCCGTAAGCCATGAGGTTAGGGTTTAGAGGAATCCACGAAGAGTAAGGGTTATAGGTGACTGGTATAAGGAGAGGATTAATTCTGAGGAGACCGAACAAAATATTGTCCTCAAAATGAGGTTTAAATGGAGTAAACATATGTTAGGATGATCTAACCCTGCTAGCGTCGTGCTAGTTGCAGTACTTTCCTTTCTGTGCAAATTCCACAAATCTTGGATCTTTTTTAAAGGATCAATTCTGGTGGGCTTCTTTGTACTTAAGTTTTGTACAAATATTTTAGCTCCAATTTTTACCTTTTTGTCCTTTTTAACAGAACTATATTGAAGAAAAGCTTGGTTCTGAGGAAAAGAATGCATGGGCCATCAACCAAATCAGTAAAGGCTTAGCAGGTTGGTTGTGTTGATCAGAATAACTAGATCTGGCCCTTGTACTGTCATGACCAGTACCAGCATCTACCTCTCATTACCAGGCACCAACTGGTTCCGTAATTAATCAGTTTTACTTTTTTGAACCTATTTGATACTTTCATATGTGTGAGTTATTGCAGCTAAGAAGAGGGTGGATAAAAGTTAATTTTTTTATTAATATTATTATTGTTTGCACTAGTTTGACACTTCTCTAGTCATCATTGATGTTATGAGACCCGCTAATCTTCAGTTTTCTGTTTATTTATGAATATCTAGCCGTTGAGAAGTTGTTAAAAGGTTGTGCTGGGAAATATGCCACTGGAGATAAAGTCGGATTGGTGAGTGTCTGCTTAGAGTTGTGGCCTGTCTTTTATTTATTAATGTTTTCCCAGCAGATTGATCAAATGCTCATCAGGTTGCATTGAGACTTTTAAATAATTGGCAGTTTTACTTGGATACATATGCAAGAAAATATTACTTAGAACCTCCAAATAGAGCAATATCATGCATACCACTACTAACTTTGGAAGTATCATATATACTCCTACAAAATATGAATATCTTCTCTACACATTCTGTCCCCATTTGCTTCAGAATAATCTGATTAATCATTCACTGCGTGTTATCTCAAATTAAACAAGAAAAATAAAAGATTTAATTGTAATACTTTTTAAAATATTTGGAACATAGAAGGTGCTCTTGCCTTTTTATAGGTATTTGATTTCTTTGATGTTGTGGAGGAATTTTCCAATAAATTATTTTATAAAAAGTGACCTCTTGTTATTTAATGCCGATATTTAATTTCTGTTATTGTGTGGATAGAAATTGTGATATTCTCCCATTCAGCTTTGTTCTGTTTACTTGTCTTTCTGGAGCCAACATTTTATTTAATGTCAATCTCTTGTTTAGCCTTTTTCTGTTTGTAGTTAGAACTCTTTGATTCTTCTTGCCAGCTATTCTCAGCATGAAAAATATGTTATGTAATTAACTGCAGTCCGATGTGTTTCTGTCATCACAAATTTATGCAGCGATCAAGCGAATGAAGATGGATATTGTACGATTTTTCAATGTTTCTATCATTCTAAGAGTATTTTAAGATTTTTCAATGTTATTATTATTCTTGAATTAAAAGCTCATGATATTTATTTTCTCCTTTTTGTTTGTAGTCTAATTACCCAACACTTGCTAGGCTACACAAGGCATACGAGGAAATACCAGCATTTCAAGCTGCCCTACCTGAAAACCAGCCAGATGCTCCTTCCTCTGCTTAAAAAGGTTGGTTTTATGAATGTGCAAATGGTACTACGTAATGTAAGCTGCAATGAGGAAAGACAATTTTTTGTGTATGGCAATGGGTGTATTTTAAATAAATGCAGGTAAATAGAAAAGATAAAGCCTGTTGGCATTGCTGAAGTTGAATTCCATGGCTTATGTGCAATATGTTGAAAAAGGAAATAGCTTTTGTTTCAACCTTTGTACTGTATGATTTAATCTGAGTTGTATTTGGTCATTACAAAAATGCTTCTCCACTACTTAAAATACCCCTTCCATTAATAGAAGATTTGCATTGCTTTATGTATGTAATTTTTGTGATTATCTCAGAGTTCTGATAACATCTTATGGTTCTGCTGTGAGCTTTTTGATGTTGTCTAATTGATTTTTCTGCGAAATTGAAAAGCCAATTCAATATACTGGTCCAAATTAGGCAGTATCTACTGGTCCAAATTGAAACATGGAAACAGTGAAATGAGAAAGTCTTTCAGATCGAAGAATGGCCCCACATGTCCTTGTGGAGAAGATTTGGTATGATGCAGAGCAATGGATGGCTCATTGTTGAGTATAGAAATCTTATTACTATGTCAAATTGTTGTTTTTCCCTTTTAATTAGTTTTGTAACTGATTGCTCTCAGCTGTAGAGAGGAAAAGATGTAAATGACGTTTATTTATCTATTAATATATTCACCTTGGCAGTCGTTGCCAAGTTTTTCAAAAAAAAAAAAAAGAGGAGAGAGAGAGAGGGGAGGGGAGAGAGAGAAAGAGAAAAGGAAAAAGAAGGCGATTTTATGGTGACTAACCCAGCGGGCGGTGATTGGCAAGAAGTGCGACGGCGCTGGAGGTATCCAGAAGCATGGAAGACCTCCTTGATCCCTGTCTCGAAGATCAGGGCCTACCAACCCTTCACCAACAGACCCTCCTATGCAAAATGCTTCAGCGCCCGACACCCCTGAGAGCTGGTGCAAACCCAAACCCTTCCCCTACCGCAACATGCCCCACCTCACCAACCTCCTCCGACAACAGCTATTATGTCTCACCCCACAGCCCCTCAGGCTTTCGTTTCCCCCCATCAACCAGGTTTAGCAAATGGCGCGGCCAGTGTTTTCGTTGTTGCAGGAGAGGGCACACAATATCTTGTCGTAACCCAAGACGATGTGGGACATGCTGGCAGTCTAGCTATGTGGGGTCGCAGTGCAGACAGCCAGGTAGGCAACCTGCAAGGCAGTCGGTCACTGAACAGTCGACCCCCGTCCAAAGAGGAGAGCCTGCCTTTGATGAACTGTTAACTGATTCCTTCCCATTTGAAACCTCGGAGATGGCATTAGGGATGCCAAAAAGGGTTCACTGCTTTATAGAACGTGATGCTGAATACTTTAGAGAGGTTGACAAGTTGCAACGCCATGCAGTGATCATGAACATGGGGAGTTATCAATGGGAGTTGGCTTCAGAGAATGTTGTTCATTACGCCGTCAGGACAAAACTCGTGTCTGAGGAGGAGATACAAGTTATTAGCCTTTGGGGATCTCGGTTTCTAATTATTTTGCCGGATAGTGTCGCCCCTAACACTTTCATCAATGCCTTTCCTGAGGATGTCTAGGAGGAAGGGTTCAACTTTCAGTTATGGACTCTTCATGACGGGGCCTCGATTGCTATACCTGAATTCAAACTGCTGGTTAGACTTGGAGGCTTACCTCCTCATATATGAAGGGAAAGTGCAGCAATCAATGTTGTGAGTAAATTCGGAGTTTACCTGGGCACGGTGAGCCAAGAGCGGCCAACTAACTTGGCAGGGTGGTTGGCAGTGGTGGGGGTGGATGATTTGCTACACGTCCCAGAAAAAGTGGTCGTCGATATCGGGGGACTAGTTCATGATGTGTTAGTAATGTCGCTCAAATGGAAGAAGGCAAATATCTATGCTGATGAAGACCTCCCTCCCATTCCTGAGATTTACACGCGGCCCAGGCCACAGGAGGATGTGTCCCCGACCCCCTCTTCACCAGCGTCAGATGAGGAGCGCAAACTAAATGATGACTCTGTTTTGGTTCAACTAACTAGACGAACAATTAGAGACATGTGCCAGGGAAGGAACCCACAATCTCTGCCGGAAGAAGTTCGCCACCTCATACCTCAGGCCGGAGAGATGACAGTGGGACAACAACACGAAGGATAACAGGACAGGGCCAGAAATTAGGGATGAATGAGAGGTTGTGGCTACAAGCATACCACACAGTCAGTCTGACCCGCGAAACAAGCAGATTTTGGTCAATCGTGACACAGCTGGTCTCTAATGCAAAAAACCTCTCAGAAGGATACATCATATCCTAGTGTGAGCAACCACGGGTAAAGGAACTGGAGCTACAGCTCACAATACACACCCGCTACACACAAGGTCGGAAGGATCCCCCACAGGAAATCAGGAAGGTATGAGGATCCTGACCAGGCCTAGCCAAGCAGGAATTGCCACGAGCCACCAACTTTCAGCTGCTCTACACGCTACAGGGCAGAAGTCAAATCCTGCAGTACGAACAAGCATGCCAAGCAACGGTCCTCCTGAAGTGACACCAGAAAGGAATGTTTTGCAGGGAGAACTACCTAGTACGACACGTTTCACTAGCCAAAGCAGGCATGGGGAGTCACATGACATTGGAAATAGGGCTGCATTAATTGAGAGCCCTACTGGGTCGGCGGGCAGCAGAGTTCCTCAAGCCCGTTTACATCCCTTGCTGATTTAAGAAGACCTGTGAGAGTTAAGAGAAAATTGGGTCTCTAGGCCCAAATTGTTTCTCCAAGCCCACCTAAAAAACAATCACTAAATGCACAAATAACAAGCACTAGCAGGCCTCCTACGCAGGCTCTAGGCCCGAGTTTGACAAAACCACAGAAGACAGCTTGTGACTTAGGCCTAAGAGGATTCTATGAAGTTCATGTTCCATATGCTTTGTGTACTGATATTGCAGGTCTGATTAGAGTTGATACTGGTGAAGTCTTGCGGTTTGTGGAGGAAGACAACAATGAAATAACACTGCAGCAGGATGATGATGAGCAACAAGACCCGACCTTCCAAGCAGAGGAAGACTCGAAGAAGGATGAGGAATCCGAAGAGGATTTATGAGAGTAGAAGGATTCTGCTCCAAGTGTTGGAATTGAGGTTTAAATATGTTTTTATGAATATTAAAAAAATGAAGATATTTTCTTGGAATGTGAGGTCTAGGAGATGGGGATAAGTGTGATGTCGTGAGAAATGTCATAAAAAATTCTAGATGTGAGATATGTTGTATGCAAGGATTGGAATGGAATTGTTTTGATTATCGTTGTGTCAACCATGTGCTTCCTTCTTTTTTTGAAAAGAAATGTGCTATGACCTTGGCTGAAAATTCTAAGGGGAGAATGTTAGTAGCTTGGAAGAAGAACTATAAACAGATCAATAGCTGGGCAAGCAAACACACGTTGTCGGTGCTCTTAGTTCAAGAGTCAACATGGTGGCAATGTTTGGTGACTAATGTGTATGGACCAAGTAATGACATGGAGAAGTTGGAGTTTATTCAAGACCTCAGATCAATCCAATCACTAGTTCATGCTCCATGGGTACTGTTGGGGGATGTTAACATGGCCAGATGGTATGGGGACCGCTCAGCTGATCTAAGAGGGTATGGACTGATGTGTGCTTATAATGACATGGTTAGAGACTTTGACTTAATGGATGTTGAGTTGATAAACAGAACGTATACATGGAGTCATAAGAGACCTGCACCAGTCTTTTTGAGGCTAGACAGAGTGTTTCTCTCTTCGTATTGGTCATTGGCATACCCGAACATCAAACTTGGTGCTTTGGAAATGATAGTCTCAGATCACGTGCCCCTTCTATTATCATGCACCATGCAAAGCACGGCTAGGGCACTGGCAAGGATTGAGACATTTTGGTTGGGTTATAGCGAGGCACGACAGATAGTGGAGAGGGTGTGGAGTGCACAAACCTCACTGCTAATAAGCAATTTCAACAACAAAACAGTGGCAGTACATAGAGCCTTGAGGGATTAGCACCTAGGGCGTTTTTCTGAGACTGAGCAGCAGCTTCAAAATTGCAGAAAATCGTTAATGTTCTTTGATGCTATAGAAGAGAAACAGGTGTTGGATAGGAGAGAGTTCAATTTCTGGCTGAAGATAAGAGCCTGGGCATATGAGTTGGCACGAATAACCGAGCTCAGATAGATGCAAAGATCGAGAGTCACGTGGCTACAAAGCGGGGTTAAAAACACATGTTTTTTTCATGCTCATGCATCAGCAAGGGCTAGGAAAAAGCTGGTGGTAAGTATACAACATGATGGCAGGAATTGCACTGAGAAGGATGATATGGCCAATGCTTTTTATGAGCACATGCAAAGGATCTTAGGCACTGAAGGCACGGTTTTAGACTTTGATCCAAAGGTCTTATACCTCAAATTGAATACTTGGCTGAATTGGCGGCTTCTTTCAATGAGCATGAGATTGAAGGTGCAGTTAGACAACTAGCCAAAAATAAGGCATCTGGACCGGACGGGCTACCGAGTGAGTTCATCTAGACCTTTTGGCTGACTATCAAAGCGGAGATTTTTGAGATTTTTAACAAATTCTGCTCAAATCAGCTAGACCTAGAATACCTCAACAAAGCAAATATAGTGTTTGTGCCAAAAAAGGAGCAGCCGGAGGATGTGGGGGATTTCCGACCTATAAGCATAATTAACATTGTGCCAAAGCTGATTGTTGTTTCAAGCAATTCTCTTATAGTCTATTTGACTAATTTGCAAAACATACAATTATTGAATTTTACGATTTTCTCTATGATTAGAAAGAATGCAGGTTTAAGACAATTGGAATTGCAATTTAGAGCACTTGGACTGAAGAAATCATCAAGTTATTTATCAAGCATTTAAACTGTAAATTTATAATTGGTAAAGTAGCTTTGATGTTGAAAAACAGGGATAAAACGTTGGAACGATTGACAAAATGTTCAGACGTTTTTCTATGTGAAAAATCTGGAGATTAAATCGATTAGAAAAACATTCTAAAACGTCCCAGACGATTTGTAAAACGTCTGGACGATTTAAATCATTTCTCAGACTTCAAATTTGCATTTTGATCGATAAATCTCCAGAGGAAAACGTTCTGAGACGTTTGTGAATCGTCTGAGACGTTTTAGGAATTCTCACAGAAATTTGAATTTTGACCTAATTTGAGTTAAAACGTTTTCAACGTTTTACAAATCGTTGGGACGTTTTATGGCAGAATACTCGTTTGAAAGCTGCCACTATAAATAGAACTTAAGGGTTCTCCTCAAATAAACCCAGCCGACCCTAATCGTTTCAAAAGCTAATTTTCTGTGAGAGCAAGTTCCTCCATTGTTGTGAGAACACGAATTTCAATATCCCTCAAAACAACCTCAAATCCACTTCACTAATCTTGAGTTAGATTAGATTAGAGTGATTACTTGAGCGTTTATCTTGATATTTCAAACTTAGAGACTTAGTTCTCGACTCTAGTTGGCCGTGTGACTTCCCGTTGGTTGTAAGGGCTCACCGGTTCACAAGTTGTAACCTTTCTCTTTTGGGTAATAGAAAGGCGCACCGAGAAGCGGTTGCGACGCCCCGGAGACGTAGGCATTTTAAGCCGAACTCCGTTATCACTCCTTGTGTCAACTTTCTCTAAACTCTTCTACTTTATTTTATTTGCAATAATTTATTTATTTCGAATTTAGTGGTGCCTAAGGGACAACATTGATATCCAAAGTAATGTCCAATAGGCTAAGGCCGAAATTGGATGAGATCATCTCAGTGCAGCGGACAACGTTTGTTAAGAACCGACATATTGTAGAAACATTCATCTCCACTAGAGAATTGCTACAGGAGATAGAGGGGTCCAAAGCAGAAGCAGTTTTTTTAAAACTCGATTTTACGAAAGCCTTTGACTTTATTCATTGGAGTTTTTTTATTAAGGTCTTGAAAGCTCGTGGCTTCCCATAACGTTGGGTGGAATGGGTCCTAACAATCCTCAGGACCTCGACTTCCAGGGTAGTAGTCAATGGAGAGATGTCAGACTACTTCACACATAGGCAAGGGCTCCGGCAGGGAGACCTACTCTCGCCTATGTTGTTCATAGTGGCAGTAGATGTGTTACAAAAGATGGTTCAAGCAGTCAACACAATGATGGGGGTATTCATTGCATCAAGATTCGTGAATCAATCATTGCCTTACAATATGCATATGACACGGCCATTATCGCCAATGTAACAGGTGATTTAGAGACAATTATTGTCTTAAAAATAGTGCTTAGATTGTTTGCAAAAAATTTGGGTCTCAAAATTTTGGGAAGAGTTGCTTTGTGCCGTTTCACTTGTCAGACCAGAACCTCATCAAGGTAAGGTCTATTTTGGGTTGCCCAAAGACAGACTTGCCAGTTACATACTTGGATATGCCGCTAACAGTGAAGAGGCCAAACAAAAACCTGTTCATTCCGATAATAGACAAGTTGGAGAAAAGGATCCAATGTAGGCAGTGTAAGCTCATCTCACGGGGAGGGAGGTTGCAGCTAGTGAAGAGATTTTTATGGGGAAAAAATGAGGTGCAGAAGGTGGGTATCTCCTTGATTAACTGGAAAGCTGTGTGTTCGCCAAAGAATTGGGGCGGCATGGGGGTTATAAACCTTCAGCTCCGAAACATCTCCCTACTTCTACAGTGATGGTGGCGCCCATATGCAGCACCGGCTACACTCTAGTCAGTCACGATTAACAGCCTTAGAAAGACAGGTACGTATGCATCTGGACCTAAATTTTGGGCTGCAAGGGGTTCTTTCTTTTAGAATCAATTACTCAAGCTAAAGCCACTGTTTAATTGGTCAATCGAATGGAGTGTCGGTACTGGTTCAAGGATATCATTTTGGCAAGACTCATGGGGATGGGTGGCCTTGGTGGAATCACTGTCTACAAGACCACCTTTTCCTTTTGTTTCCTTGAGAGATGCGGCCCTGGCAATTGAGATGGTAGCGCCAGACCATGCTGAAAAGGTAGGCCATGTAATGTTCATACAATCTGAAGATGAGATAATCTGGAGATGGGGGTCAAATGGCTTATACTCAGCTGGCTCGTTCTATAACACGATGATGACAGGAGGTAAGATCAGAGATGGGTTTGCGAAGATATGGAAATACAAAGTGCCACCAACCGTTCGGATTTTTGGTTACCTATTGTTAAAAAATAAGATTCTCACTCATGATAACATGATGCGAAGGCATATGTATTGCTCCCTGCCTTGTGTTTTGTGCGCTAACTGCCCCGTGGAGTCAGCCGTACATATTTGCTTCTTGTGCCCCTACGCAGTGCACGTATGGTTCCTGCTAAGTGAAAGAGCAGGTTTTCCACTCATTCGAATTGATAATGATTTAGAGGCAATTTGGAGTCGATCTATAGAGGCGATGAGGGCAAAAGGGATACAATGGAAGGAAAAAGGACCATCACTACTACTATGTGGCTGCTGGACGCTGTGGAAGCAGCGAAATGCTCAAATTTTTTCAGGAGAAAGAACAACACCACAGGTGTTGGCGGATAGGGTTTGGAGGGATATGAGTCAGTGGATCCTGCACTGTTGAAGTTTGCTGTTGTTTTAAATTCTTGTTGCTTTATTGTATGTAGGATGTTGTTCTTTAGGATGTTTTAGTGATGTGTTATTGTGTTTTAAGATAGTGAGGATGTAACACTTGATGTAAGGATGTTATTTCATATATTAATAATATACCCTTGGCAGCCGCTACCAAGTTTTTCGAAAAAAATAATGGACAGGAGAGAGAGGAAGGGAGGGAATAAAAAGGGGAGGGCTTTAAGATTCGTGCAGAAAGACATTGAACGGTTGATAAAATCCCAGAATTGGAATAAACCAACAATTAAAGAGAATTGTTTTAAGTTAAATTTGATTTAGCGAAATCTACTTTTAGAAACTCGTATTTGTAAAAATTAATTTTATAAATTTGTAATTTATTTAAATTGGTTTAATAATAATAATAATCTTATATAAATCAAATTTATCTTTTAACTTACTAAATTTTAAATTGCTTATTTAATTACTAAACTTTTAAATTAGTCGTAAATTTCAATTGTTAGTTTAATTAATGGAGTTAAATTTCCAGACTATAACACAAGTCATCCAATTATATCCACAGAATATTTATGTACAGAAAAAAAATTCTTGCCAGGTAAATGTATCTAGATGGTATAAATTAGAAACGAATAAACAAGCAACATATTAATGTTAAACAATAACAAGTGTATTCTTTTTTTTGCCATGCTATAAACTTTTTTTTTTTGTAAATTCTACATTAACACTTGATTTATCGTAAGGAATATATTAGTCAATATATGTAAATTAATTCTAAAAAATCATATCAATATCTAAAAATTCGTTTCAAAATCTGGAAACACAAACATTTATTTAAAAAATCGGGAGAAATTGGGTGGCTATCGACTAAGGATTGTACGTAAAAAAAATATATTTGGTTCGTGTGTTTCAGATACGGTTGTATTATATATAAACCACATGCACCAATATCCTGATTGTCAGAATCTGTTAAAAATATTTCTCAAGTTGTGTTTTTTTTGAACCACATGCTCGGAAATCCTGAGTGTCAGAATCTGTAAAAAATAATTGTAAGTTTGTTTTTAATTGTTTCTATGTAGCCGTTACTCTGCGTAACCTTGCAAGTTGTGATTAAAAATTGGAGAGTAATAAATTTTAAAAAAGAGAGGCGTTTCTGACACGCAGGTTAGAAAATGAAACACTAGTCAATTACAACGGCTACTAAATCATGATATCATTATGACATTATCTCATTTTCTAGGATTTGTTCGGTCAAATCTCCATGTAGATACTCACACACACTCACCACTGCATTTTTTAATCATGAATTAATAATATCATTATCAAATACTTTCATTTGAAGTTGAAAGGCCTCTTTTGCATCTTGTACCATCTACAAGCTTTTCTCTTTTCTCTTTTCTCTTTTCTCTTTTTTGTTTTTTTTTAACATTCTAAAGATGCCCAGAAGCATTTTGGTCTAGACAATCTGAGGAGGCTGTCTAGTCAGCTGCTGCCTAGACCACCTAATAGATTGGATCTCTCTAGTTGTCGCCACCATTGTTAGATTTTTATGTTATGCTTTAGTTTCAGTTGACTGGATTGTAGTATTTTATGTTAGATTGTTATATTTTTTTGTTGTAGTTTTAGCATTTTATTTTGTTTGTTTGTTGTTTTTTTAGTCAAACAAAACAAAATTATAACATTACACCAAAATTATAATATTACAACAAATTATAAACATTACAATAAAATTATAAAACATTACACAACAAATTATAACACATCGTTTGACATTACAACAAATTTATAAAACAACATATTACACAACAACTTATAATAAAATTTAACAACACAAATTGTAACACAAATATAGCAGCATTTTCAAAAAAATAAAAACAAAATTCATACCGGACCGCTCCACTGTGGAGCGGCTGGGTCAAGAAGCGGACCGCCCCACAGTGGAACGGCTTGGTCTTGAGGTGGACTGCCCCCACTGTGGGGCGGTTAGGGCATTTTTCAAAAAAAATGAAAACCGAGGGCATATCAATTAATTTTTTTTAAGGTATTAATTTAAAAATCGGGAAGATCTAGATTCTGGCTATATTTGTTCAAAATTTAATCCGATTCTCTCTCCAAGACTCCAATACTATAATAATAGTACAGATTGGGCCTCTTAAATTAATACGGCCATATTCACATTTGACATTTTTGTGAATTAGTTCACATTTGCTAGTACAAATTACAGTCGTTAAAATATTTAATTGATTTTTGAAGTTTTTATATAGTTAGCCTCCTCATCAAATACTAAATTTATACTTATTGTGACTTAATGGTTGGAATTTTACTTTGTAATTATTTTTTGAAATCGTTGACAGAGGCTGCCAACGGTACTTTGTAATTGTTGAGACTTAAATTTTATATTCCAATCTTCTTAATTAATTTAAATTTTATAATTTTGGTCTCATTTGTTGTTATTAGTTTCTCTGGTGATTTATTTATGTCTTGTAGGAGAGGAAGAGGGAGAGAGACAGGCAGAGATGGTAGAACCTTACCTAGCTAACATTCTAATCTCTATCCCCTTGATAAGGATAGGATTGACCAAAATAATATATATATTTATTTTAGACCAAGACCTAAGATAAGGCTTAGTCAATGCACATTGGCTCTTTTTTTTTTTTATTTTGCTCATGTCCTTGCAAAAATCAATCCTTGTATTACATCCTTTTTACTTTTAAAAAGTAGTGCTCCAATAAATTACTGTATTAATTATATTGAGTATCAATCTACATACATACTATCGACCAAAAAAACATAAATTTATAAAAAAACATTATTATATGTTTGTCATTACTGTGCAAATTCAGTATGAAAAAATGGTTAGCAATTATTGTGCACTTGAGAGTAGGTCCGATGGGCATCGGACCTACTCTGGTTCGATGGGTTTAATCACCGTCAATTTGCTTTAAGATTCATGCAGAACGCTTTAAATTCCGTGCATGTCTGTTTCAATATTCATGCGCACAGATCTTAAATTAGATCGGACGGTCATCATACGTTGAACCTAAGAGTAGGTCCGATGAGCATCCGACCTACTCCGTTCTCATTATTGTGATATATTTTGATAGGTGAATTATAGTTTGGAAAGTGTTGTTGGGTTCAATCGACGAGTACGCCAAGCATTTTTGTTTTCTCAGAAAGCGACACGTGGAAAAGGTGGCTGTAATTTCTAGTCACCCATTTTTTTGTTTGCCTTTTCTTTTCCACGGTGGAAGACATAATCCAGGCCTTTTCTATAATTCTGGTTTCTCATCATTGTTGCATAAATATTTTATGATATTATATAGAGGCGGCTTATCATGTTTTGAAGTAAAGGTCTTGTTCTACTTACTCTTTATATTATTATTTTCAAAATTTAATAGTTGATTTCAACCTTTCAATAAGATTCTATATTATTTAGAAACTTTTTACATTTTAGAATTATTGAATATCGTTGTTTTTCATATTTTTTTACCATAAGAAAGCAATGATTTTCAAAAATTCTAAAAAAATAGTAAAAAGTTTATAAAAAAATGTAAAACTTGATCTCCAAATACATTTTAATATGGAGAAAATGTTGAATGTTTTAGATCGACTGTTTGAAGTTTTAAAATGAAAATATAATGAGAAGTAAAGCAGAGATTTTACTTCCCAAAGCATGATAGTCTATCTCATGTTATATATAATAAAGGAGTGAGGCTATGGTACTTTACAAAATGTAGATCAGTCCGTACTATAGATCTATATCTTTGTTTTCAAAATCTAAACAATCGATCTGAACTGTTCAACATGATCTTCATATTAAAATGTACTTATAGATCAAATTTTTACATTTTTTAAATTCTTTTACTATTTTTTAAAATAGATTGAAGATCACCACTTTGAACGGTCCAAAAATTTTAGATTGGATAATTTTCTACCCAAGTTAAAAAAATAGTAAAACATTTGAAGAATGTAAAATTTTGTCTTCAAATACATTTTTATATGGAGATCATTTTAAAGTTTCGGATTGATTGTTTGAACTTCTTAGAAAATGGAACACTAGTCAACACTAAATCATGATATCATTATGACATTATCTCATTTCTAGGATTTGTTCGGTCAAATCTCCATGTAGATACCCACAAACACTCACCACTGGATTTTTTAATCATGAATTATCATTTATTAATATCAGTATCAATTTTTTTTTTGAAGTTGAAAGGCCTCTTTTACATCTCCGACATTTTTATTAATATCCAAAATTATATGCAGCTTAGCTGGTTTTTTTAAAAAATGCCCAAACCGGCCAAAAAATGACCGGTTGGATTAAAAATTAGGAGGGTTTTTTTTTGAAATATTTGTTAGATTACTTCTTTTAATGTATAATTAGCATAATTATACTAAAATATGCTAAATTACTTGAAATTATGTTAAATTGCGCTAAAATACGGTAAATTATGCTAAATTAAGCTAATTTACGTTAAATTACACTAAATTAAGTTAAATTACGTTAAATTACACTAATTACACTAATTATACTGAAATACGCTAAATTACGCTAAATTACGCTAAATTGGACCGATGTTGTGCCATCTTTCATAAATAATAAAAAATAGTAAAGATTGGTATTCTACGAGTTTATTATATAACCAATTTACTGAGCTACTTAGATCGAAAAATAGAGATGAAAATCTTAATCGGAAACTTCAACTCAAGTTTTGAGGCTCTTCCCTTTGTTTTTTGGAAATTTTGAATTTTAAAAAATGGCAAAGCAATCACCGACGCATGTTTCACAAGCTTTCCAAAAAGTGGTTATTTGCTGAAATCGGACACTCGAGCGCCGTTTTATGGCTGTTTGAAGTTTCATCGTCGTTTTTTCGTCTTCTCAGTGAAGATATCGTCTCTCTTGCCTTATCCATTGTCTTAGCCTCGCCTATTTACGAGATATATCTTAGATAAATACATGTACAACATACAAGTTCTTTAGAAATGAGAGAAATGACTTAAAAAAATTGATACAGATGCATCAAAAAGACACAGATCAAAATTGTTGGAGCATTCATAATATCTGTATGAAAGAAAAATGTTTCTCATTTAGCTTTGAAATAACTCAAATAATATTTATTTATTTACTTATTCTTAATGAATTTTGGATTCGGATTGTATCAGATTTAGCGTAATTAGCGTAATTTAGCGTTATTTAGAATAATTATGCTAATTATACATCAAAAGAAGTAATCTCAAATATTTCGAAAAACCCTCATGACCGATCCGAATTTTTAATCCAACCGGTTAAAAAATAACCGGTTTAAACATCTTAAAAATTTCCAGAAAGCTAGATACATTTAATATTTTTTATTTTATGTTGGATATTAATAAAAATGTCGGTTTGCATCTTGTACCATCTAGAAGCCTCTTTTTCTCTCTCTCTCTCTTTTAATGCGAAAGATGTCCCAAAGCATTTTGGTCTAGACATCTGTAAACTATTCAATTTGTAACTTATTAAATTCAAAACTATTAAGAATATACATAAAAATGATCATACAAATTAGAGTGAGGCTATGGTGCTATGCATAGCACGGATGCCTAGTGTACTACGGCTCAATATGGTACTTTTTAAAATTCTAACGGTCGATCCGAACCGTTCAATGTGATAACCATATGAATACGTACTTGCAAACTAAATTTTATATTTTTTCGAATTTTTTTACTTTTTTTTAGATAGGTAGAATTTTGATGGTCTCGAATTTTCAGAAAACACTGATTTTTCTACCTATCTAAAAAAAATAGTAAAAAAATTCAAAAAAAATATAAAATTTAGTTTGCAAGTACGTATTCATATGGATATCACATTGAACGGTTCGGATCGACCGTTAGGATTTTAAAAAGTACCATATTGAGCCGTAGTACACTAGCCATCCGTGCTATGCATAGCACCATAGCCTCACTCTACAAATTATATCTGCACGCGCTATAATTACTTTTTTTTTTTGTATGAGATAAAGTTTTAATTACTTTAATAGTTTAATTACATACATAGGTTTTAAAATTTTTAAAGCCTTCCATAAAAATTTCTGTACATAGTATGAGTGAAGGTGGCAAAATATACTGATAATGATTTCTCCTATCTACATTTAATAAGCTTTTGACCTGATCTTAAGTGCTTAATTTCAATTTCAATCAAATGATAGCAAGGAAAAACAACAATAAATGTCAAGTCAGAAGTCAATTAGCTAGGTTCTTTGCTTGCATTTCATTTTATTATCACATTTCAGCTCTCTCTCTCTCTCTCTTTTTTTTTTCATTTTTCATTCCTTGTATCTCATTTTATTTTATTTATTTCTGAAAATTTATGAAATCCAACAAACATTCCATTGAATATGACAAGTATCAATTAATTTAAAACCTTAATTTTTCACACCATAACGTATAATAAAAATATAGTTATTTTCTCACGTGATGACGTGGCATAAACGGTAGAGGGAAGGTTCATGAATATTCCCAATGATGCCAACTTCCAAAAAAGTTAAAAAAAATTTGAAAATGAATGCGAAGAATACATTATTGGAATATAACTAAATAAATTCACCAAACAAGCATATATCCTGGTCCAATCCAAATGAAGTTTTGAGCACAAAATTAAGGAGATCAAAAGAGGCAATAAAATAGTCCCACACTAAATATCTGCCAGACATTTCCAAAAGAAACAGTAATTATCAGAAAAAAAAAACAATTAATCAAATATAATAGTCATAAATGTAGAATTGACGATCGAAGGCTTGATCCAGCATGAATTTAATGTATAGAACACATGCAACACAAAATTTGATCTGTTCATCTCAATATATATATATATAATGAGGATATTCAATGACCTAATGTCAAATCTAATCTCACTAAATCAGGGGGGTAACACCGCCATTTTCCAAATCTTCTATTGACGTAAATTTAACTTGGTGAGTATCAATCACTACATCAGTTGGAAATTCCAAACAAAATTTCATAAATTCCTTTCAAGTACAAAAAAAGTCTACACAACGGCTTTCCCTTCTATTTTCTTATCTTAATGTTCGAGAATCCGGATAATCTAAAGTAATCCTAATTTTATTTTAAAATGCGGGCCGTCTGATCAGAATCCGGCCATGCACGGATCACGCCGAAACAGATTGGACGTAAGGATCTAAACACAAAAGTTGTGTTACCTTAGGCGATGTGAATTCCATAGAGCCGGAGTCTCACAGGAAACTACTCCGCTCCAGATTCTCTTTTCAAGTAAACAATATTCCTCTACTGATCTCTCTCTCTCTCTCTCTCTCTCTAGTGTGCCTTTTTTACTCTCTCTCTTTCTCTCTCTCTAGTGTGCCTTTTGTCCTCTTATCTCTTTCAATCTTCTTTCTCTCTCTCTCTCTCTCTCTCTCTCTCTCTCCTCTCGTTGATCTCTCCTACTTGCAACCTTTTTTTTACATTTGCTTACACGACTTTCTCTCTCACTTTCTCTCTCTCTCTCTCTATATCTCTAGATCTAATTATTGCTTTTGTTAAGGTTCTGAGTGGGGAATCTTAGTTGCTAAGGTTTCGAGTTTACGCCTCCACGCTACGATTTCTCCATTAATCCCTCGCCTGACAGTATTTCCAAGGTATATATTACTCTCCTGTTCTCCTTTTGCCTTCAGCTTTTTCTAGCTTAATTTCATGGTCACCGCAATCCTCAATTTTTGCTTCTTTCCAAGTTTTCTCTCTTTCTTGTGTTGGATTTGGGGGATCTTTCACTCTATTTCTTCAAAGGTAAAAGTTGTATATAATTTCACTGAATAGTCGTCAAAGGAAACTCAAATTTGTCCAACTATACTCCACTTGAATTTCCTGCATTGCAATTTTTGAAAGCTATTTTTTTTGTAATTTGTTAAGTGAAAAAGTTAATTATCTTTGTTTTTATAGTAATGAGCATCAATACGGGAATATTGTATCAATTAAAATAATGGTTTGTGATAACATTATATACAAATAATTTATTGGAGTATGGACTGAAGAACCTGAGGCTTAAAGGGTTTTGCTTTCTCTACTGTCACTCTGAGCTGTCTTTAACTTGTCGTCTTCTCCCTTCTTTCTCTCTCTCTCTCTCTCTCTATATATATATATATATATATATATATCTATATATCTGTCTCTCTCTCTGTAAAGTAAAAAAAAAATACACGTTTCTTGTAATTACTATTATCTGGTTGCTAGAAGCTGGAAATTTGGTCATTCTCAGCCTAGAAACTATACTACAGTGGTAACGAGCTAGTTCCTTTTTTTCCAGGTGGTTCTATGATTTGCATTGGCATTGCAAAATTGAATATTTAGCAAGTCTAATTTGATGGACAAGAAGAACAGAGCATGGATCTCATTTTGGTTTCCTTTAATTCTGGTGGCCCTTTCACATACCCCATTTTCCAATTCTTTCACAGATGAAAGAGATGGTAATATGTTTCTACTATTTGTAATTTATGTTTTTTTTTAACAGTTTATGCTAGAATATTTTTGTTATTTTTACTGATTTGGGCCACTTATCTATCAATTGTAAGATGTAGTTTCTAATCCAGTGACCCATTTGCTCTAATTAAGCATTTAGCTGTCAACATAGTATTTATTATTTCTAGTTCTTCGGTTGAAGTGATACTTATTAATTTCTGTGCTTTATTGCGATGTAGTAAATGCAATAAATATCCTATATACATCTCTGGGATCACCTGCAATACCTGGATGGACCGCGAGTGCTGGGGATCCATGCACTGAGCAATGGCAGGGGGTTCTATGTGTGAATTCTAACATTACATCTATGTAAGGATTTTGTTTTACTCTCTAACTTTCATTTTTACAGTGAATTTCATTGATCTGTATAATTATCCTCCAAACAATAAAACCAGAATTTTATATTGTTACTATAATTTTCTTTTTATTTATTTTTTTCATGATTTTTTTTAATAGAACAATAAATGCCGCAAATTTGGCTGGAGAGCTTGGCAACAGCCTGGGGAACTTTACCTCTATTATAACCATGTAAGTGATCTCCCTTCATGTATTGTTTTGTGTGTCATTTTTTCTAGATGCTAACACATATTTTGCTTTCTTCTGTTGTAGAGATCTTAGCAACAATAACATTGGAGGGTCAATTCCGGAAAATCTGCCTCTCACCATCCAACGAATGTATATTTTGTTTTTCCCTATCTAATTAATGTCACACGTTGAAGTTGTTAGTAAATCCCCATATTATCTTTGACAGCCGCTGTCAAGTCTTTTTTAAAAAAAAAAAATCCCCGAGAACCAGCCTTTGGTCTAGTGGCAAAGGCAATGCTCTCCATGTGGGAGGGTTAATCCTTTGTGGATATTAAATAGTTGGGTGGCTTGACCTCCAACCTTTACTTACCTAAAAAAAAAAAAATCCCCATATTTTTTCTTTCATATTCACCAAAGATCAACGGCACTTTTATTTGGTTTCTTTATTTTTCTGCAAGTAGAACTTGATAATTGTTAGCGAAGTTAATTGAAAATGACTACACTACCCTTGACTTTTTCATAACTAAATCACTTTCGGACCAGTAATACAAACTGAGGACATAAGATTTGATGGGCTGATAGCTTAATTTGGATTTGTGGAAAATTGACATTTTAGATAGAGGACAATAGGTGTCAAATCAACTGATTATTTATTTCCATCACATTAACTAATTTCAAAATATTTCAAAGAAGTTGGGGGTCAGGTCATAAATATGAGAAATATGGGGTTGGTGTTCAGATGCTGGGTGTGACTGCCAGAGATGCTATTTTTTCTCTTTATCTGTTTATTTATTAATGTATGTGTGCATTGGATGATTTATTTGTGCAGATTTCTCTCTGCTAACCAGCTAACTGGAAGCATCCCGGCCTCTTTGTCTCAACTGACCTTCCTATCAGACATGTAACTCTTCTAAAATTCAATTAATTTATAATTTCACTCACTCAATCTGTCGTGAAAATTTGTTTGTTCTGGTTCCTATCATATACTCTCAGGTCATTAAACGGCAACCATTTAAGTGGAGAACTGCCCGATTCTTTTCAGTCTCTCACTGGCCTTATTAATTTGTAAGATAATTTTTCTTTTATTCAGGATTTATTTTTTCTGTAATTTTGAAAACTCAGAGCAAATTGTAACCTTTTCTTCTAAATTTAGGGATGTTTCTTCAAACAACTTGAGTGGCCCATTGCCTCCCTCTATGGCGAGCTTATCGGCATTGACTACCTTGTTAGTTTCTAGCTTATCCTTTTTAAATAAAGGGTGTTTTGCAAGTAACACCCAAAAATCTACTGTATTTGCAAGTGAAGTTGACAATCATTTGTATTTCTATCTGGCTTACCTATTTCTATGGTTTAACCCACCTTTTAGTCTGAACTCGGAAGTAATATTTTTTTTTTGTACTATGCTAATCAGACTGCTTTCTGAATTAGAGAAAATATGTGTTTTTATCTAGTAATTTTAAAAGAAAATTTAAGTTTTATTTATTGGCCTTTTGTTTTATGCTAAGTAAGGATTTATTTTATTTGACTTTTATTTCTTTAGCACTTTATTCTAACAAGATATCATCAAAATTAGGCAGGTCAACTTTTAAGCCTTTTCCATCATACCAAACTAGTGTTAAAAAATGTATGACCAGGATGCGTAATGTGTGGAAAGTTGGTGGTATATTTTCAAGAACACTGATGTGTTGGGTGCAAGCGAAACAAAGAACAGAAATTTAAATTTTCATGACTTCACTATTTCTTATAGTTTGAGAGTTGAGACTCCTCTATCTACTAATTGCAGGCGTTTACAACAAAATCAATTCTCAGGTGTCCTTGATGTGTTAGAAGATCTTCCTCTCAAAGATTTGTACTTTTTTCCACCTTACCCCTTGTCAAATTTTCTAATTAATTTCTCCTCACAAATAATTTGCGCTTATATTCTTAATGTATATCACCGATTGTAGGAACATAGAGAACAATTCCTTCTCCGGGCCCATTCCTGAAAAATTACTCAGCATTCCCACTTTCAAGTAAGATCTTATTTTCTGTTTATTCCTCAGACCCAAGTAAAAGAAATAATTTCATATTGCTCCTAAATGGAATCAGACTATCATATACCTTGGTAAGGCAATTTGTCTCATATGCCCCTTTAGGAAATTATGAAGTCATGTCAGCTCCCCTTGTATAATTTACTTGTAAAAAGGTAAAATCGCAATTATTTTCTTTCTTCCTCAGTTACATGTGATAATTTGAGCTTTGTCCTTTGGCAAGGTTGCACATAAAATTAGCCCTATAAAGGAATTTGTATTCCTTAGATTTGAATTTCGTGTAAATTTACTGAAATTAATTGTGCAGGAAAGATGGCAATCCATTTAACACAAGCATTATAATAGCACCATCAGCACAGCCACCTGCAACAGCAGCACCCCCTTTTTTCTCAGGTGCACCCAGTGCACCTAAAAACCATACAAACAACTCCTCTCCCTCTGACAGTGGGTCCAACAACAAAAACTCGTCTCCTTCATCTCCTTCAAACTCTTCCAAAAAGGGCAGCAATACATCCACTCTCAAGATCATTGGATATGTGCTTGTCGGAGTGGTGTCTTTTATAGTGCTGGTTTTGACTGTTCTTTTCTGTCTGTCAAAGATTCAAGAGAAAAGGTCTAGAGAAAGTGAATATGCTTTGGCCAAGGCTCAGGCGAGCCGGGTGCATGGAAGGGTGGAACCGCCTATTGTTAGAGACCCACCAGTCAAGCCGAAGAATGATGTTAAAAAAGGTAGATTTCTTCTGTCAGATAGTAAACATATTCAACTTGACATCCGCTACTTATTCTTGTTTGCGGAGGAACTCGTGCTTGTTTTATGATTTGCAATGTACACCTACCTAGTGTTCTTTGACAGAGCCGGCGTCGGATTTGTGTCAAGATGCGCGCTGGATGAAAATCGAAGCACATCCAATGATTGCTGCATCGAAGCACACTAGATAGGTGTACATTGCAAAGCACCATAGCCTCACTCTATTTGCAAAATCTCATATCTTTTAACGTGCAAGGAACTTTTTAATTTGTTAAAAGGAATTAGAAGAAGAACACTAGTGGCAGAGTGGGGTCAGTTTATTAAATTGATCTTCTTTCATTGTAATAAAAGAACAGTATCGGACAAGGGTTCTTTTGCAAATTCAGCGGGGTCAATTGACTACCCGAGGTCCATGTGCCTCATTACTAAGAAAAGGAATTGGGTTTGTGTTGACCCTAAAATGATGCCTAAATGTGTTAAAGCATGTAAGGAATTTGTAACGGAGAAGATGAAAGTTGTAAATATGTTCCTTGGAGAACCACTCAGTAGACTTCCAAGAGGTCCCGAGTTCAAAAGAAGAGAAATATGTTTTTTGTTTTTTGTAAATATGTTCCTTGGAGAACCTCTCAGTAGACGCTCAGTAGACTTCTAAGAGCAGGAATTATGGATTTGTGCACCATCATAAAAAGAAAGGAGGAGAAATATGTTTTTTGTTTTGAGATTTTGTTTATGATCCTTTTCAGCAACAAAAGAAGATTCTCGTGCAAGGCTTGACCTTGAGATGGGTCATACGATACCAGGTAGAATGCTTAACCCAAGCCTCCGCTATTTACAACTTCACGCCACACTGTTTTTAGATTGAAAAGTAGTAAAATATACCCAAGAGAATACCAATGAGATGGTTTTGAATAATATAAAAAACTTTAAAGTTATAAAATTTGATAATACTCTTTGGGTTGAAATCAGTTAAAATTTGGAAATTGAGGGTGTTAGATGGGGTCTTACCCAAAGTGTCAATTTTAACTCAATTGTTCGCTAAATATTTGTACATCAGCAGCTGTTCCGAAAAGAGAGACGCTATCTGACAAGAGAAACAACTATGCAATTGACATGGAAAACAGCACTGATGAATTTATAATGCTTCCACCACCACCTCCACCTTCAACTCCGCCACCGCCGCCGCCGCCGCCGCCGCCGCCACCGCCACCTCCTCCGGCGCTGCCTGTACGTGAAGCTACTAACACATCCACATCCACCGTCCCTGCCACATCAGCAACTTCTTATTCAGTTGCGTCTCTACAACAGTACACACGCAGTTTTAGTGAAGATAATCTGATAAGAGAGAGCCGGCTTGGCCGAGTCTACCTGGCTGAACTCCCTGATGGAGAGGTATGTAAATTTACAAAGAGGTGCTTCATTGCTTACAATTTCTAATGTAGAGTGTGTATAGTGAGCTTTTTTCAAAAAGCACTCAGATGTTTATAGTGATCTATGGTATTTAGCAAAAAGCTCAGATTATTCTTCATCACTAACTGTCCACTAGTGAAACAAAAACTGGCCCCTCTGAGTTAAGTTCAACAATCCCAACATATTGCTAACCGGTTACTTCATATTGGGGCCAATAAAATGATTTTTTATAAATCAGTTGCCTGTGATGTTAATTGGTTAACTAGTTTGTTCAGCATCAATGATATAAAAAAGGAAGAGTGGGGCTGTGGTACTATGCATAGCGTGGATTGGTCCGTACTATGGATCATTATCTCCGTTTTCAATGTCCAAATATTCGATCTGAGCCGTTCAACATGCTCTCCATATGAAAATGTACTTGTAGGTCAAAATTACATTTTTTACAATTTTTTCACAATTTTTTTAGATAGGTAGAAAATCACTTGATCTAAAATTTCTAGACCATTCAAAAGTAGTGATTTTCAACATATCTAGAAAATTAGTAAAAATAATCTAAGAAATGTAAATTTTAGTCTGCAAGTACATTTTCATATGGAGATCATGTTCAACAGTTTAGATCAACTATTTAAACTTTGAAAACGAAGATATTGATCTAGTAGGGACCAATCTGCGCTATGCATTGTACCACAGCCTCACACAAAATGAAATATGTAAACCTGCTAAGATAATGGGAGGTGCAAAAAAATCCGAAGCAGTGTCTTAGTACTCTAGTTGTAGCTCTAAGAAAAAACAAAAATGGCCAGAAAGGAATAAGGTAAATTCCAACTTTAATTTTTTTTTTTAATCTTATTACAAATCTGAATAATTTATTGTGCAAATGCAGTTACTGGAAGTGATGAAGATAGACAATGTGAACTCGAAAATAGCAGTAGACGAATTTCTCGAGCTGGTAGCGAACTTATCTGAGCTGAGACACCACAATGTGCTCGAACTTGTTGGATACTGTGCTGAGTTTGGCCAAAGACTTCTTGTGTACACACATTTTAGCAGAAAAACCCTCCAAGATGTGCTTCATGAGGACGATGCCTCCAGGAGGTCACTTTCTTGGAATGCACGTGTAAAGATTGCATTAGGTGCTGCCAGGGCCCTTGAGTAAGTTTCATACAGGCCTATTCTTGTCATTTTATGGAAGATTCATTTCATTTAAAATGTAAGTTTTGGAGATGGTTATAGAGAAGAGTGGGGCTATGGTAATATGCATATTACAGAGCGACCCATAATATGTAATTATTATCTCTATTTTCAAAGTTTAAATAGTCGATCTGAACCGTCAGACATGATCTCCATGTGAAAATATACTTGTAGACCAAATTTTACATTTTTTAGAATTTGTTTACTATTTTTTAGATTGGAAGAATATCACTGATTTTGGATGGTCCAGAATTTTCAAATCAAGTCATTTCTACCTATCTAACAAAATAGTAAAAATTATAAAAAAATGTAAAATTTGGTCTGCAAGTATACTTTATATGAAGAGAATGATGAATGGTTCAGATTGACTGTTTAGACTTTAAAAATGAAGATATGTCCATAGCGTGGGCCATTGTGTAATATGCATATTACCATAGCCTCACTCAAGAAGAGAATAACCCCATCTCCTGTTTTGCTCACCAATGTTTTAAGTTCTGTCCTTTTGGTCTCAACCACCCAAGAAGTTAAAAATCCTTGCATGTTGTTTGTAGAATTCTTGACCTAAAATACATCACCTAGATGGATCAATTCCATGTCAATGTTTTCTAGGATTGTCATGCTTTATTGTTTAAAGAAGTCAGTGCATGAAATAGTAGAAATTAGAATTATAGTGGACCACTACGGGAATATCTATTTTTTACAGTCCAAAATGGGAGAAAAGTGATTTGGTGCCATTTGTGTCATTTATTCTTAATCCGGAATTCAATTATTGCCTCTTGGTGTGAGGTGCTTCAAAACACTGGTAGTGCTACATGGTCTCAAAACTGCAGTATGTTAAACACAAAATGATCCATAGTTACAATGGATTGAGTAATCATTTTGATATCTGCTGTGGAAAATACAATAAACGGACTTCTTATTCCAACAAGATTGTGTTTTATATTTTTGTCAAGAGTAAAACATGAGATTAAAGTGATAAGGAAAGATCCATATTTGAGAGAGGAGATTTTATTTTATAATATTATGAGGTTTTATTTAGTAATATTATGAGATTTTATTTGTAGGTATCTACACGAGAGATGTCAGCCACAGATTGTACATCAGAGTTTTGAACCATCCAATGTCCTTCTTGATAGAAAAATGTCGGTGCGTGTTGCCGAGTGTGGCCTTGCCTCGCTTATGTCAGTCATTTCAGCTGCCCAGGTGCATATTTTTAGGATTTTTTTTTTTACTTCTTACCAGAGTTGATATTTTCAGACAGAAAGTTTGAACAAGTGTACGGCATTATTTTTCTTGAATATGACAGTTGTCGGGGAGGATGCGGTCGTTGTATTACGAAGCCCCAGAAATCAATGAATCGGGATCCTCTTTTACAGATAGAAGTGACGTGTACAGCTTTGGGGTTGTTATGTTGGAGCTTCTTACAGGCCGTAAACCTTATGACACGTAAGTTTTTCTGTATTTTCTTTATTATATCTTAGCAAACTACAGTGACCATGTTGATAGCAATTGAGGTAAAATGTAGGGTGCCTCTTACAAAGTGTCTTTTTTCAAACTCTTTGTCAATAGAAACCCATCTTGACAATACCTGTTCCAAGAGTTTCAGTTCTATAATCACTTGGTTATAAAATTCTTGGTTTTTTTTCAAATTAACATTAAATCAATACTAAACTGCTTCCGAGGCGCCTAAGAAGACCACAAATTATTTTGATATTTTTGTGCACTTTGTCATTATTAGTTATCAAATAAATGCAGGTCGAGGCCCCGAGCAGAGCAGCACTTGGTGAGGTGGGCCAGCTCTCAATTGCATGACATCGATGCTTTGTCAAGCATGGTTGATCCTGCCATTAAAGGGATGTGCTCTGAAAAATCACTCTCCAATTTTGCTGACATCATCACCCGCTGCATTCAGGTATTGTCACTAATATTTCTCATGTGTTGCAAACAACAAAATAATTTGAACAGCTTGATCAAACTCAAAGGGCACACACACTGTTCCTCACTGAGAAAAAAAAAAAACATGCCTGATTTTTATTAACATGAAAAATAGCCCAACTTTGAAATGGACACAAAATAATCTGAAAGAATGTATAACTTTCTTGCCATGCAACTACTTTTGTTGAGATTATCAATTGAGGCAATGGAATGCTTTTTTTAATTCTTTTTGTGCACCCAGCTTACGGTGATGTTAGAAATGCAAGTCCTTTTTTTTTTTCAAATGCCATGAATCATGACCTTTTATTCTCAATAAGGGTTTTTTGGTTGTCACGGGATTGGATTGTGCAGGATGGGATTATTTTGGTTCGGGAACCCACTAATTAATTTACGGGAACCCATACTTATGGGTATGCACATGAATAGTTATGGGAATTGTTGAATGAATGTTCGGTTGTACCGTGGAATTAGTTGTGGGAAATTTTGATTTATTTTTAAAATATGTATATCTATTCAATTTTTCTTATCTATCAAAAGAAAAGTAACTTGTTGACTTATAATTGTTGAATTTTTGTGAGATGACTAATGTTTGGCTTCTTGTCCATTCAGCACGAACCGGAGTTCAGGCCACCAATGTCAGAGATAGTTCAAGACTTAGCTTCTATGGTTAGACCTTCTAGAGAGCCCTCAAAATGACAAAAACCAAAATTGGAAAATTATTTTGGGAAGTTCTTAACTTTTCAGATTAATTATGTGCATATGGGAAGATTATTAGCGCAAAATAATCTCAGTTCAGGGTATAATTCTGGGCATTTCCTCAAGTTTTTGCCCTGTTAGTCAATTTAGTATCTAGCCCTTATTTATTGTGGTTTCCAATTAATTTATTTGTGTCTATGCAAAGCCATTTTGTAGCTAATTTTTTGGCTGACTTGTAAGTGAGCTCTGGAGAAATGAAAACCTATTTTGTGTAATCTAGCCTTTTATTATATTTCATTTCCACCAGTGGGTCTCCAAAGAGACCATTGAGTATTAAAACATGATGCTTAATTTTGCAATTTCACTTGTATCAAATTATTTAGATTTTAAATCACATCGTTTTGGATGTGAATTATTATTAAGTAGAGTGAGGCTATGGTAATCTACATAGCTCACATTAGTCCGATCTGGGGATTAATATTTTCGTTTTTAAAATTCAAACAGTTGATCTGAACTGTTTAACATTATTTTCATATGAAAATGTACTTGTAGGTTAAATTTTATATTTTTTAGAAGTTTTTACTATTTATTTAGGTATGTAAAAAATTACTATTTCTGAATGATCTAAGATATTTAGATAAGTGATTCTCTACTTGTGTAAAAAATAGTAAAATGTTTTCTAAAAAATGTAAATATTAATTTTCAAGTACTTTTTTATACAGAGGTCATGTTGAATTGTTCAGATCATGACAATTGTCAATGTGTTTTGACTTGGTCAAAATCACATGATAGTTCTCACTATTTATGTTTAAATTGAAATGTTTAAGTGTGCATCGATACAGTAGGCATGTTGTTGTCTCTAACGACATTTAGAGGGGAGTGAATAGGTAGTCTTAAAGATTTATAGTCATTTTTTGATTTAATCCTCTAAATAATAGGTCAATCAATTCAACAAGCAAGTGTGTGCAAATAAAATAAATAGAATAGAGTTAGAGAAATTTGACACGCGAGATGATAACGGAGTTCGGCGTAAAATGCCTATGTCTCCGGGGTAGAGCAACCTTGTCGGCGCCCCTTTTCTAGTATCCAAAAAGAAATGATACAACTCGTGACACGTGAGCCCAACAATAGTGGAAAGTCACGGTCTAACTCATGTACAAAGTTGAGCCTAGAAGCTCGAGCTGGAGAGTCCTACGTAGATAATCATCACACAACTATGTTTATATGTGAGCGGAAACGCTCGAGCCGGTGAGCCCCTTAATGCCCTACAAGCAGGGAAGTCACTCGACTATGACAATGGAGCACTAAAGTAGATCTCCACACTATCGAATAAGAACCAACACTCTAACTAAATCTAGAGAATATTTGTCAAGTGAATTTGAGATTATCAATGGAGTTTTGAAGTTTAAGTTCTCTCAAAGAAGGAAGCTCTCAAGAACACATAATTTGTGTTTTTTGAAATTAAGGGCGGCTTGTTTAATTCTGAAGTGGGGGTATTTACTCTATTTATAAATAGAGCTCCAAAATTAGGTTTTTGAACTCTTCCGTTCAGTACAGTAATCTTCCGTATGGAACAGATAGTTCAAATGTATTTCAATTTGAAATTCGCCTTTGAATATTACACTTTCCGTCATTACGTTTAGGTCCGTACAGAACAGATAATATATTTTTCCCAAATCTGTGTTTCTTGAGTAATGTACAGTACATACTATATCCGTTCAGAACGGAACACCAAGAGGAGTCCTTTGACTTGAAACGGTTCCGTTCCGAACGATAGTCAGATGAAATAATTCTTCCGTACTGTAACGCCTCATACCTTATCCATCCGGTACCGTTTTAATACATTCCGTACTGAACGGTTTGCTTCCATACCGAACGGATAGTACTTGAAATCAACAATTTCAAATTTACTTTACTAATCTATTTGATATTACAATCTATATTCTTGATCTTTGTAAAATCTTGTTGATTCAATTGGTTCTTCAATTTTAATCTTGCAATAATAATGTTTTTGAACCTGTAAACTCACTCATACAATAAAATCGTTAAATTCAACATTGTATATTTTGCAAATTAGTCAAACACGATAATTAGAGAATTGCATAGAACAACACATGTGCACATCATCATAATAAGTAAATTACAGGGATGTGTGCATTCTCAGATATGTGAAAGTTTATATAAATATTTAGTATGCGAGTTCATAAAAGTGGTTATCTGTTTAAAAAGCTCCAGATATTTTGTTTCCTAGAAATAAAAAAAGTGAAGAAAAGAGTTGGATATAAGAGCAAAATATTAGAAATATGAGGATGATTTGCAATTTTAAAAATTTGATATGAGAATTTTCAGTAATAAATTTTGTATTAATATACATCCAATTCACCTATGTGATTTTTATAATAGATAAAAAAATATAATATATTAATGATTAAAAAAATAAAAAAAATTAGAACCTGACATGTATAAAAAAAATATCTTGAAAATTCGAGGAAAGGAATAAATTAGAATTTGGGCTGCACAACAAAAAAATTCTAGGAATTAAGATAATTTAAATATCCATATTCATACAAATATTTATATATGTAGACAGGAATGCGGGAGGAAAAATATTTATGTTGTTTACATACATCACTAACAGCACAATATTATTATTCTCAATTCAGTGTTTGCACTTAGTCAATTAGATGCATATGCTCTTCTTAATATCACAACAGTCGTAGTAGGTATTATTGACTTATGCAAACTGGTCTGATCAATTTCTAACATTATGTTTTACTTTAGTTTTTGATAATGTTTTTTATTTATTTTCTGATGAATTAACTTAAAATTTGAAATAATAATTACAGAGTAGGTCCGATGGGCATCGGACCTACTCTGGTTCGATGGATTTAATCACCATCGATTTGCTTTAAGATTCGTGCGGAACACTATCGTGCGTGTTTGTTTCAATTTTCGTGCGCACAAATATTAAATTAGATGGGACGGTCATTATGCTCGTTGAACCTAAAAGTAGGTCCGATGGGCATCGGACCTACTCCGTTCTCAATCAACCACGTCACTTTCTTTATTTTTTATTTTTTGTACTTGGAGCACTCATTTTTCAATATAATTTAGCCAGGATTGGCTTGGCTTGAGTTCCGCCCCTGGACGTGAAGGAGCAGTAGTATCTACCGATATTTTTATTAAAACCCCCAAAAAAAAACAAATTATCAAATCTGCTCCCACTCCAAAGTTATAATTATTTCTACCCTAACCGCCCGTGGGCTGGGCGGTCCACTTTTTCCACCTGACCGCCCAGCAGTCGGGCGGTCCACTGTGCATAGCTGACCGCCCAGCCACTGGGCGGTCCAATTTCCATAGCTGACCGCCCAGCAGCTGGGCGGTCCGATAGTGTTTTGTTTTTTTTTTTTTTTTTTTTTTTTTTTTAAGATTAGATTAGAGACAATATGAATATAAAGATGCTGAATTCTTACGCTAAAAGTTCGAATTTTTTTTGTAAATATTAGTTAGATTACTTCTGTGAAGCATATTTATACTAAAATACGCTAAATTACTTGGAATTATGTTAAATTACGTTGAGTTACACTATATTAAGTTAAATTACACTAAATCACATTACATTACGCTAAAATACGGTAAATTACATATGAATAGACACGATATCTTCACTGAAAAGGCGAAAAACGACGACGAAACTTCAAACGGTCATAAAACGGCGCTCGAGTGTCCGATTTCAGCAAATGAGCACTTTTCGGAAAGCTTGAGAAAATGCGCATGCGTCCGTGCCGGCAATGCCGGATTCCAAAATTCAGAATCATCAAAAAACAAAGGGAAGAGCCTCAAAACTTGAGTTGAAGTTTCCGATTAAGATTTTCATTTCTATTATTCAATCTAAGTAGCTCAGTAAATTAGTTACATAATGAACTTGTAGAATACCAGTTTTTACTATTTTCGGAATTTTTTTACTATTTTTTATGATTCATGAAAGATGGCAAAGAATCGGTCTACTTTAGCGTAATTTTGCGTAGTTTAGCGTAATTTACCATATTTCAGCATAATTAGCGAAGTTATTGTTATTTACCGTAATTTAGTGTAATTCAACGTAATTTAACATAATTCCAAGTAATTTAGCGTATTGAGTAATTTAGCGTAATTTAGCGTATTTTAGCGTATTGCGTAATTTAGCGTATTGAGTAATTTAGCGTATTTTAGCGTATTGAGTAATTTAGCGTATTTTAGCGTATTCAGTAATTTAGCGTATTGAGTAATTTAGCGTATTTTAGCGTATTCAGTAATTTAGCGTATTGAGTAATTTAGCGTATTTTAGCGTATTGCGTAATTTAGCGTATTGAGTAATTTAGCGTATTTTAGCGTATTCAGTAATTTAGCGTATTTTAGCATATTGAGTAATTTAGCGTATTGAGTAATTTAGCGTATTCAGTAATTTAGCGTATTGAGTAGCGTATTTAGTAGTTTAGCGTATTGAGTAATTTAGCGTATTGAGTAATTTAGCGTATTTTAGCGTATTGAGTAGTTTAGCGTATTGAGTAATTTAGCGTAGTTTATTGTATTGAGTAATTTAGCGTATTTTAGCGTATTTTAGCATATTTTAGCGTATTGAGTAATTTAGCGTATTTTAGCGTATTTTAGCGTATTTTAGCATATTTTAGCGTATTTTAGTGTCCGATTTCAGCAAATGAGCACTTTTCGGAAAGCTTGAGAATAACTCACTTAAGTAATTTAGCGTATTGAGTAATTTAGTATAACTCACTTAAGTAATTACATATTGAGTAAATTACTTAAGATTTTCATTTCGTCGTCGTTTTTCGCCTTTTCAGTGAAGATATCGTCCCTATTCATATGTAATTTACCGTATTTTAGCGTAATGTAATGTGATTTAGTGTAATTTAACTTAATATAGTGTAACTCAACGTAATTTAACATAATTCCAAGTAATTTAGCGTATTTTAGTATAAATATGCTTCACAGAAGTAATCTAACTAATATTTACAAAAAAAATTCGAACTTTTAGCGTAAGAATTCAGCATCTTTATATTCATATTGTCTCTAATCTAATCTTAAAAAAAAAAAAAAAAAAAAAACACTATCGGACCGCCCAGCTGCTGGGCGGTCAGCTATGGAAATTGGACCGCCCAGTGGCTGGGCGGTCAGCTATGCACAGTGGACCGCCCGGCTGCTGGGCGGTCAGGTGGAAAAAGTGGACCGCCTAGCCCACGGACGGTTAGGGTAGAAATAATTATAACTTTGGAGTGGGAGCAGATTTGATAATTTGTTTTTTTTTGGGGGTTTTAATAAAAATATCGGTAGTATCTACATGGTAGGACGGAATGGATGAAGTGACAAGTGATAGATCAGATCTGCCTCAGGATTCTGCCTATGCTAGTCAGGTAAGCATTAAGATTCGTGTTTTTCATCAAGTGTTACTGTTACTGTTACTGTTACTGTTATGTTATCTCAGCGAATAATCAGACGGCTATATCTCTCTCTCTCATTTGTAGATCAGAGAGGAATCTGTTCTCTTCTCTACCCTAGATCGCACGCACCAATTTCCATCACTCAACTCTCAAGTCCCTCTCTCTCTCTCTCTCTCTCCGACAAACACACACACACACATGTGCTTAGATTTGAGCCGATCGCGCCTCCAATTAGGTATGAACTAAATCAAAAACCCTAATTTATTTCTAGCACTGGATTATCTCGAGAAAGGTGTCATGCCTCATGGTAGGATAGTACATGCATGATATGATCCATAGATATGTTATAGGTTGGATTTATTGTAATTTGTAGGTAGTACTAAGACAATATTATAGGTTAATACAGGTTAGTTTAGTTTGAACTGAATCAAAAACCCTAATTTGGCCACGCCCCCTCTGTGTGAGGTTAAAATTTACCTAATTTATTCTACCACTGAATTATCTCAAAGCAAGGTGTCATGACTCATGGTAGCATAGTACATGCATGATATGATCCATAGAAATATTATAGGTTGAATTTATTATAATTAGTACTAAGACAAGATTATTTTTTTTTTTTATAGGCTGGACTGGACACATTCTTTGATGCTCTCATCCCCTGAGATGCCTCCAATGTCATCTCTCTTTGTTTATTTCTTTCTCCTCTTCTCCCTCTCACCTCTGTGCCTCGCTCATTTTATCCATGCGTCTGATCAACAGGCCCTGATCTCATTTAAATCTGAAATTCACGACCCAAAATTGGTTCTTTCCAGTTGGAGCAACCACAATCCGGTTACCAACTGGACTGGAGTCTCCTTTTCCAACCGGACAGGCCGGGTTGTTGTGCTTGACCTAACTAATCGCGCCCTCTCTGGCCCGATCCCTTCAGCACTGTGCAACCTCTCCAGTCTCCAGATGCTCATCCTTTCTGGTAATTCATTTGTGGGCCCCATCCCTCAGTGTTTAGCTCAACTCCGGTTTCTTCGAACCATGGACTTAAGCAAGAATAACAGGTTACACGGCCCAATACCGACATGGATCGGGAATTTCTCAGCGTTTTTAACCAAACTTGATTTGAGCTACAATGCCTTTCTTGGAGAGATTCCATATACCCTTTTTGAGATGAGTTCTTTAACCTACCTTGATTTGTCGAACAACCGATTGCTGGGACACATACAAGAGTTCAAATCTTCTTTGAATTATTTGAATTTGGGCTACAATCGGTTAGATGGTTCAGTGCCGTGTTTCTCCTGGTCCGTCAATTCTCTCTCTTTTTTGAATTTAGCCGGTAATGCTCTCTCAGGAGGTATTCCGACTTGTATTTCTTCTCTAAAATTGTTAAAAGAGCTGAATTTGTCTTCTAACGGGTTGCAGTACCGGATCTCACCAAGACTAATTTTATCTAACCGGATTGAAATTCTCGATTTCAGTTCAAATTGTCTCTCTGGCCCCATACCCGGTAGCTTGGTGCAAAACCCTGATAAATCACGGCTCGTAATTCTTGACTTGTCGAGGAACCAACTTACGGGTGAAATCCCATCTCAAATTACAAACTTGAGAAATTTGCAAGCACTATCCCTCTCAAATAATCAAATTTCAGGGGAGATACCACCTTCAATTGGCAACCTTACGTACCTCCAAGTGTTGGATCTTTCTTTTAATTTGCTTACTGGACCCGTAATGGTCGGGCTTGCTGGGTGCTTCCAACTGAGTCATCTCAATTTGGGTCACAATTTGCTTACTGGAGAGATCCGACCCGAATTAGATGCATTGGATGGGCTTAGAGTACTTGACCTGTCGAGTAACCAGATTTGGGGTGAGATACCACTACCACTTGCCGGGTGCAAATCTCTAGAAGCGGTTGATTTAAGCGGTAACAACCTTACCGGTGAACTAAGCGGTGCTATACTGAAGTGGCAGAACTTGCGTGCAATCTCACTTGCCGGCAACCGACTCTCGGGATTACTTCCTGATTGGATATTTTCCTTTGAAAACCTCCAGTGGGTCGATCTATCTGATAATAGTTTTTCAGGGTTTATACCAGATGGGGATTTCAATGTTAGCTTGAAGTTAAACGGGTATGCCAGGTCAGTTAACGTAGTTACAGTGTCATTTGATCTGGCCAGGGGCAGACGTCTTGATTTGGGATATTTAATTAATCCAATGGTTGGAATTGATATATCACATAATGAAATAACAGGTGCTATACCAACTGGTTTGTTAGAGTTTGAAGGGTTAGAATATTTAAACCTTTCGTATAACCGTTTATATGGCCAGATTCCAACGGGTTTTGTTAAAACGGAGAGGTTAAGAAAACTTGATCTCTCACATAATGGGTTGACGGGTCAAGTCCCACGCGGGTTATCGGAAATTAAAGGGCTTGAGGTATTGGATCTTTCATATAACAGCTTATCAGGCCCGGTCCCGCAAGGTGACCGGTTGAGGCGGTTTCCAGGTGCATTTGCTGGAAACCCTAGGTTGTGTCTTGTAGGGTGCACGGCTGCGGAGGCGAAGCTTCCGGAAGAGGGGGAGATGGGTGACGGGGGACGTTTTGGGGGAAGCGAAGGAAAGGGATTGGTTTCAGTAGGGGCATTTTGGATTAGTGCTGTTACAAGCTTTTATGTTTCTCTGGTGACTTTGCTTTGCTCGAGCAAGGCAAGAGGATACATATTTCGATCAGTACGCGCAGAGTTTTAGTCTGCATCTATATTTGCTTCTAACTATTTTTTTTTATTTTTGTACAGTTCTGGGTATGATGATGTAAGCTAAGCTAGTATTAACCTGATTTATGTGTTTCCAAGCTTGATGAAGTCATCTGATGGCTTAGTTTAGAATGGGTTATATTCATTTATATTTTGTGATGTTTGCTTTGAGTGAGACTATATGGTACTTTGCAATGCGTAGATTGGTCTGTGCAATGGATTCGTATTTCCATTTTCACAGCCAAAACAGTCGATATGAATCGTTCAACATGAGCTTCCTATAAAATTTAACTTACTGATCAAATTTTACACTTTTTAATTTTTTTTACTGTATTATATTAGGTAGGTAGAAAATCACTATTTTTTTAGTACTTTCTCCCTATTAATAATAGGAATAGTAAAAAATTCTAAAAAATGTAAAATTTGATCTCAGAGTACTTTTTCATACGAAGATCAAGTTGGATGGATTTGGATCGACTATTTGAACTTTAAAAACAAACAAGAATTTAGATCCATAGCATAGCATGGACCTACGTGCGTGCGTATTGCAAAGTTGTATTTTTGTAAAATTTGGACTTGCACATGGTTCTTTGCGGTTGGTATGATTATGATGGCAATTAACCTGGTTTAGTTTTGATGTGGTAGTTATTGCAAAGTCTTGGCTGGCGCCTGGCGCTTGAGTAGATTTGAAGGATTAGGTATTGACTATTGACCAGCCAATGCCAATGCCAATTCATCATGTAAATTTCTCTCTTCTACGAATGGACTAATTTTGCAAGAGGTTTCAAATGCCTTCATTTTTTTTTGTCACCGTCATGCTTCTATTTTTAAAAACTTTAATAACTCAAAATTTAAAACTCTAAAGTCAACATAAAACTGTTGGATATGATCTATATTATTTTATTTATGTGCTCATAAAAAATTATTACATTTTGATTTTATTTTTATGTTAATCAATAAGTTGAAAAATCAACGTCTATAAATTATCCATATTAGTACGTTTTTTACAAGCTCTTGATGACAACCAAAACAAAATTGAAATGTCATAATTTTTTACACGTGCATAAATAAATAATGTAGGTCATATCTAACAGTTTTATTTTGACTTTTAAGTTTTAAATTTTGAGTTATTAAAGTTTTTAAAAATGGAGGCATAATAGAGGCATGAAAAATGGAGGCATTTGAACCCTCCTCATTTTGCAATGACGTTTCATCTGTTTTGGCGCGCTCCAGGCTTTGCAAATTTTTTTATTTACCATTGTTTAACAACAATAAACCTCATTTAATCTTATTTTTGAAAAAAATCATATTTACCTGGACTACAGTTTGAAAATGTGGTACTGGCAGTGTGCATTAATTTGGTACCACAGTTTGAAATTGCGGTTCTGATAAATATGAAATTTTTCAAAAAAAAAAATTAATTGGTTTAATTTTTTTTAAGACAGTAAATAAAAAAAATTCGGCCAGGCTTCCCCGTTTACATATATCGAACCAAAAAGAAAAATAATGCCTATTTCACTTGTGATTAATAGTCCCTTGATTTTTTTTTATTCTTGACAATCGCATTTCACTTGTGATAAATAGTCCTCTGAATTTTTTTTTATTCTTGACAGTCACTTTACTAAATTTATCATCAAGAAAATAAAATATGAACAAAATAACTGCAGGCATCATAGCTAATTTTTTGGTTGGCTGGATGATAATTCATATGTGGAGAATTGAATGAATCCTATTTGTTGGTGTAATCTACAGTTATTATTGAGATTTTTGTTTTCAGCATTGGGTACTAAAAGCCGGGATGCTAAATCTTGCTTGGGTCTAGAATTAATAATGCTTATTGTCTGTCGCTCTCTACCAAATGGATTCAAATCATTAAAAGTAAATTATTCCAATTATATTTTATGAGACACGGACACGGACACGGTGCCTTCCTTGTCCTCCACCTCTGCATGACTGCATCAGAATGTATTTGGAAATTACCAAATAGACTGGGACGGACCTTATGCTTATATCAGGAAATGTTGATTTTGAGCAGGCCCACAACTAAATAAATTATTTTGAAACAGGCCCACAAATTTGTATTGGATAGTTTAGATAGTCTGTATTTTTTATTTTAGAAATATACAAAATATTTTTAATTAACCAGAAAAATGATTTTTTTTTTATGTTAGGAGAAACTGATTCATTGGTTCAGTTCTTTAACCCACAGTTTAGAAAATGCTCTATTATATTAGATATATTTTTATCTTTCTAGTTCTCAACAAAATATTAATATATTTCTAAAAATTAAAAACAATATGTTAGATAGTTCCTCTTCTGGGATTTGAAACAGCTTACCGAGGTAGCTAGGTATGTGAAATTCAAATGTCAAATGTCAATACTGGCGACCCAATTCAGTTTTAAACAATTGGAAACGATCAATCTATTTTTTTTTTTTAATCAAAGTATGTGCAATTGCATAAGTTAAAGTTGGTCATATGAATGAAATGATTTCAGTATGATTCTTCGAATTTTGAGTTTAAATCCGGAGCAATCCGGTCTGAGGTGAGGTGGAATGTACGAGCTAGATGTCTTTAATTTAATTTAATTTAATATGCGTGCTAAAAGAGATGGGATGGGAAGGGACGGAGTGGATAAAATATTAAAATTGGAGTTAACTCGGCGGGTGATATGAAATATGAATAATGAATAATGAATAATGAATAATGAATTCCTATTTCCTAATCGAGGCGAGAGAGAGGAGGTGAGTAGAAAGCAGAGAATATATCTATATGCTTCTCCCTTGCGTCCCTGCCCCTCCGCTTCCACTTCTCCAAAACAAATAATTTTATTTTCCAGCACCAGGAATAAAGCGTTTCAAATATTCCTTTCTTTGTAGGCCCCTTTAAAATTCACTATTTTTATTCTACTCATTTAAAATAAAAATAAAAATACTTAGATTATAGCCTTGAGAATCAGCTGCTTCCGATAATTACCAAAAAAGAAGATTCCTTTTATTTTTTTCGTTATTCATTTTTATTTTTATTTTTATTTATATGTGAATCCCATTGATATTTGAATTTAGATAATTACTAAAAAAGTCAACTTGTGTAAATAAATAGGAAGTTCAAGTTCATTGTGAAGGACGAAAGAGTTTTGTGGGTATATGTGCATGATTTTATTTTTGAAAAGGAAACCCACTGTTTGTGTTTGTACTGGGGTATTCTGTGGCCTCAAGTTAAATACATCTTCGAGTAAACAAGATAATTGGGGTTGGGGCAAAAGAAACTATCATGTTCATGTCATTATCATCTCATCTGCCTTTCGAAAATCGAATGACCCACGCCACATTGAATCCCCATCCTCGAATAGAAAAAAAAGACCGAGACACCCAACAGATTTCAGCTTTTCTGTTTCCACATTACATCTAGACTATCTCTTGTTTACTTGACGACATGACAATACAATAATTTAATTGAACAAATAATTAGCGGCCACATAAGCAGGCGTGAATAGTCGTAAATCGATTGAATTGAACAAATAATGAACGAACCGGCACCAACATTTGGAATTTGAAAACAGCGTAACCTAAATACAATGAATGAATTAAATAAATTTGGAAAGATGGAAATAATTGGAACCACTCAACTCAAATCAAATATACATACCTTCCTCGGCTCTTTCCTAAATTTCTCTCGTGTTTGACGCGCAAATCGATTCAATTAATCAATACATAGATACATCATACATACATACATATAATCAAAATTCGCCTTTGAGGACACGTGGCAGCCGTCGGTGTTAGGGATAGGAAAACAGACGGATACGGAGGAGATGGAGACGGAGACGGAGATGGCATGGGGGACATGGGAGGAGTTGGTGCTGGGAGGGGCGGTGCTCCGGCACGGCGCCGCCGCGTGGAACGCCGTCGCCGCCGAGCTCCGGTCTCGGACCCGATTAGCCCATCTATTCTCTCCTCAGGTTGACTCTTCTACCTAGGGTTAGGGTTAGGGTTTGTATGTCCGGGCAGAATTACAAATTGGTCCCCGTAAAACTACGTGCTTATGAGACTATGGACTATCTCCCAGAAAGAATGAATTTAATCTATCATTGTGAATTCATGTCAAGAGAAAACTAAAATATATCTAGATGCCTGACATTTGTTGGTTCTCTTCCCAGATCAATTGAATTATGGACAAATTAACAGATCCTGGTAAAACAAATGCAAATATCGGCTGCATTTTTGGAAAAAAATATTAAGTCAAATGTATTAATTCTGTCAAGGCATTGAAACCAATTTTGTAAAACTTAAAGAGAAAGTTCTAATATGTTATTCCCGTTTTAGAGTATATATTGGAGGAAAATATTCAAAAACAGGAGTTCGAAAATGCTGTCATTTCAAATATATCTCGGGGAAATTTGATTATTACTAACCACTTCCAAAAATATCAATTACTAAAATGGTCTGAATTTTTCTAAAAATTATTGATAATTATAGAGTTTAGCTGTGAAGGTGCACAAAATAATGTGGAAAACAAGAATCAAATTGACTAAGGCTTTTTGGTAATTTGCAAAACTTACAGTGCATTAATGTAATTTCAATGGTCCATAGCATTGTTAAAATTTCCTAGTTTGATAAATCTGTCTAGTCAGTTTTTAGGATTGCACTGAAAATCGATCTGATTGGTGTCTTTACAAAGAAAAATTTGGGTCTTTTCTAATGTAGAATTTATGTTGACTATAGGAATGCGAAGCAAAGTTTGCTCAACTGCAAAAGCGATACTCTGGTTCTGAGTAAGTTCTTTTCCCAATAATCATAAATCCAATCTATTTTCTTTATTATTTCCAAAGACCAAAATTTTTGAAGTTAAATGATTCTTATATCAATTGATATTGTTTATTTTCTAACTTTTAGAACATGGTTTGAGGAACTACGCAAGCAAAGGGTAGATGAGCTAAAAAGGGAGCTTGAGAAATCTGAAAATTCTATTGGGTTAGTAATACACTATTTAAAATTCATTTAAAAGCTTGTGTGAATTATGGGGCAAGGGGAGACACGAGTCCGAATACTCTGAGCGACTCATTTTGAGTTTAGATCCGGACCATCTGATCAGAATCCGGGCCAATTCTGTCCGAGGTGAAATGCACGGGGCCCCTTTAATATTTGTGCTAAAGCAGATTGGACGTCCGGATCTAAACTCAAATTTTGAGTTAATTCAGTTGATATGAATTCGGGGAGACACCCAATGCGAGATCAATCAGATGTCAAGATGCTAATTTTCTAAGTAATAAAAAAAATACTGCAGATCTCTACAGTCTAAGCTTGCGACCCTTAGCTCTAGTGGTGCCGACACGACTTCTCGTACCGAAGTTAATGGTCGTGATATTATCTCCTCTTCTTGCAAAGAGTGTCAGTCCAATTCTGACTCTGTTTGCAATTCGAAGAAGTGTGAGGATAATAGATGGCATTGGGGGGTGCAAAAGAAAAGGGGGAGGAGAGAGAGAAAGAGAGAGAGAGAAAGTATCATGGATTCCGAAGCGAACTCTAGTTCGCATACTGAGAAGCAAGGATCAACTGAAGTAGGCGTCACCGATTCAGGTGGTGCATCAGTTAAGAGTGAGGATGAAAATGTAACACGAGTTGATTTGGAGCTTATTTTTAAAACAATTTTGGAGAATAAAGAGTGCTCCGTTTTCCAAAAGCGGCTTGAGAGCCAGGTTAGATGGATTTATGATTTCTTCTTTTATTTTTTTCTTTTGCCATGGTATGGTATATCTTGCAACCCTGACATGGCTATAGGCATATAGTGTCTCATTTTTTAATACATCAACAAGTAAGATTTCAAGTGAGTAGTGACAAAGACCTAGGTGAATTTGCGTTATTCATTTTTGGTTCAATTATATTTTTAAAATATTATTATTTTAAAAAATAAATGTCTGATTGGGGGTAATGGGAAATTTAGGGCTAATTAGCTAATGAAAATGGTTAATTTTTATATTATTTAAACAACGATTTATTTAATAAATCCATCTTATAGCGAATAAATTAATGGCATAACAGTACTAAGGTAAGTAAAACATGATATGACAGATCTAATAGTCCTAGATATTATGTGTTGTGTATAGATATTCTTAACATGGGGGGTAATGATACTAATTATATCAGCATATTTTGCCTGAGTTTTAATTTGGGCTTGAGTGAGCAGGTGTGTGTTGGAATTCATATCACCAAGGTACCTCAAATTTTGAGTTTGGGTCTGGACCATCTGATCTTTTTTGGCACGAATATTAAAGGGTCCCTGTGCATTCCACCTCAGGCTGGATTTTGATCGGACGGTCCGGATTTAAACTCATATTTGAGTTACTTCAGAGTATCCCGACTCTGTGTATTGTAAGCAGTTATGGGTGGATGGTTAGAGCACTGCATGTTGTTTATTACATAAATAATGTTAAGTGCATAAATGTACATGTTAAAATTAAAGTAAACAGTGACATCCATTTCTTACATGGACATGCATTTTGTCATGAAACTTCAGAAAAAAAATCGATACAAGAGGATGATTCGCCGACATGTAGACCTACAAATTGTAAGTTCAAAGCTTAGCAAGGGATTGATCTCTTCTCCAAAGGAGTTATTAAGAGATCTACTTTTACTTGCAAACAACGCTTTAGTTTTCTACCCGAAAAATTCTCCCGAGCACAACTCGGCAATCATACTTCGCAATCTTTCTAGCAAAACCTTGAAAAAGATTTTGAGTTCGAGTTTAGATACAAACTCGAGCCCGAATGAAGAGGTTGAGCCCGAGAAGCCTCAAATCAAAGAAGATTTGGTACGCGTGAAGGAGGAAAACAAAGAATTGGATAAAGAGCCTAGCAAAAACAAAGAATTGGATAAAGAGCCCTGCAAAAACAAAGAATTGGATAAAGAGCCTCGCAAAAACAAAGAATTGGATAAAGAGCCTCGCAAAAACAAAGAATTGGATAAAGAGCCTCGCAAAAGCAAAGAATTGGATAAAGAGCCTCGCAAAAGCAAAGAATTGGATAAAGAGCCTCGCAAAAACAAAGAATTGCATAAAGACCCTAGCAAAATTAAAAAAATGGATAAAGAGGTACCTAGGAAGCCTCTGACTAATACTAGAAGTGGAAATTTTATAAAGAAAAAAATAGTAGATCGGCCAGTAAGGGGCGGTGGAGGCCAAAGAGGTGCCACTAACCGAGGAAGAAAGAGAGCTCGAAGGTGACCAAAAGGGGAGTTTTTTCATTTCCTCTTTTCTTTCGCTCTGTTTTTTTTTTTTTATAACAATGTCGGCTTGCAAGAGGCGAGCGTTTTGTTGTAAAGATTTAATTTTCATTTTAATGTTGTAAGTTTTAATGGGGAATTCTATGTTTCTTCCTCTCTCTCACTCTTGACACACACTGACACACAACTAAAGGCATCTAATCTAAGCGAGTGCAATCTTTTAACGGTACAATTATTTTTTTTTAAATTCTTCATGCATGTGTGATGTATCTCATGATTAATGCATGAGTGGTTGTGTCACCGACTATGCATGCTTTACATTACGTGGGTATTTATTTCTATGTATTGACTTTTAATCAACAAGATACAATCATGAGTTAGGGATAGTGCTGATTTTATTGTGTAATTATTTTCTTATTATATATATATTTTTTTGTTCTGATTTTGATGTTCTTCTAACTTTAGCTATAGACCAATCTATCGTACCGATACTTTAAGTTGCTAAATAATAGTTTACCTGAGTGTGTAATGTCAATATCATGTTACAGCTGTAATTGATTTTGATGGTGGGAACATAATTTTTGGTACCGGTAATTGGAAGTAATAGCAATATTTTTTTACTGGTTTGATTAAGTGTACCCATCCTTTGGTATAATACGTAATCAAGGGCAGAGCCAGATCATTAGCAGGGTAGAGTAAACATTTATCATTAGCAGAGGGTACATTAAAATTTTTGGGCGAGACTTAATTTTGTAATTATTTTGAATATTAAGTATATTTTATAAAAAAATTGAAAATATAAAAATAGAAATCTATTTTGAAGAAAACATTTGTAGTAGGTAAATTTTATATTTGTTTGAAACTTTAGTATATTTTTGAAAATTTTCTAAGCCAAAGGTGGCAACTGGCAGTCTGGCACTCTGCCCTGTGCATAATTCACCTCTTCGGTACTGAGATGAATAAATCGGTATGTGGTTTGCTCTGGTACGTGTGGTCCAACCTTTGGGTCTGATCTTCTCGAGATTCGTGCTGTACAAAACAAATCCTCTCAGTTTGATGGTTTGAGATGCGTTGCACTGTACATGCTGCAATGCTGCAGAAAACCTCAGTTATGTTGTAAAAATCATGATAATTCATCATAAATAACTGGCGATTGCATTTGTGGTCCTACACATGATTTGTTTGTTTCAGGAAAAAAGGGGAATTACTAATTAAGTATCTTTATTTCCAAAGTTCAATATTGATCTCCTACTGAAAATGTGTATGGAGATCAACTTTTACAATTTTTAGATATCTTTTACTGTTTATTTAGATAGGTAAAGAAAAATCATCAGTACTACTGATGGTCCAGAATTTTTAGATTCTTTGATTTTCCACATCTATAAAATATTAAATAAATTCTAAAAAATGTAAAATTTGATCTGTAAATACATTTTCATACGGATCATGTTGAGCATGGTGAGCGGTTCAGATTGATTGTTTGAATTTCGAAAACGGATAGATGACTCCATACCATAGAACATATATTGTTTTGTAATATGCATATCATCATAGCCACACTCGCCTCGCCCTTACAATTAATTAATCAGCATAAGAAACTTTCAAACTGTTGAGCCTGGTTCCATTTTGTGGTGGTGGGGCTGTTGGGCAACTAACATGCATGGGATTAAAGTTTAATTTCTATATCTCATAAGATGCGAAGGAGAGGGTGACCAACTGACCAAGGGTACCGGTGGGTTTACCAGTAATTATTAATTAATGAGAATTAAGAAGTCTTTCCACGGTAGATGACACGCACTACAACCGGTTGGACGGTTGGTTGTGAATAATAGAAAGTCTATGGGCCTCTAAGCTCTAACGTACCACCAAACAAAAGAAAGCCTAGCCTAGGTTGCAAAATGATAAACAAGTCAGGTGCACCTAAACCTAAACGCATTGCTATTTCTATTTCCCTGTGACGTGCTTGTAACTAGAGTGGGAAAAACATGCCGTGCCGTGACTTTGGTCTCGTGCCGTGTCATGATCAAGTTAATTTTTTACGTGCCATGCCGTGCCGTGACCAAAATGTCAAGCGGTGGTCACGGCACGCGAATGGTCATGCCACGTGAGTCACGCCGTGCCTAAACGTGCCGTGACCATACGTGACTCGCGTGACTCTCGTGACCATTTAATCATAATTTAGGTTAGTTTATTCGAAATTCACCACTAAATCAATATCTAATGGTCCTAATTACACGTGACTCGCGTGACTACGTGCCGTGCCGTGCCGTGCCGTGCCAAAGTTTCAAAAGATGAGCACGGCACGCAAATAGTCACGGCACGGAACACGCGAGTCACGGCACGTAACTAACACACGTGCCGTGCCGTAACCGTACCGTTCCGTGACGGAGTCGGCTCCGCCGTGCCATTTTTCCCACTCTACTTGTAACGCTACGGCTACGCACATTTTATTTAGTATTATTTTAGATCAATGTGCTCTTTATTATCTTCAATTACAATTATTGATCACATGGGATGCGAAAACATAAAAAGAAGCTCTTCCGCAATTACGAGGAAATCGCTGATCAAATCCGACGGCTTGGATTAAAGATATTTTCTATTTACCTGCAAGGCTGCAACTGGGAGTCAAAACAAGTCTTCAAGTCTTAACTAATGTGGTTATGTGGGCCCAATAAGCGAATTCTTACCCCTCAAGTAACTCAAATTTTGACTTTGAATATAAACCGTCCGATCAGAGGATCTACATTAATATTCGAGTCAAATAAGATCTAACGGTCTCGATTTAAACACAAAACTTAAGGTACCTTAGGCAATATGAATAGGTAAGCTGAGAAGTCTGTAAGGCTGTAACGAAACGAAAGCTCTCTTTCTGTGAGTTACCGAGTTTCTCTCCCCTTCTTCCCCTTTCCTTCTTTCTTTTCTTTTTTAATCAAAGCTTCACACCAGCTGCAAGGCTCTCTCTCTCTCTCTCTCTCTCTCTCTCTCTAAGCTTCAGTCCAGTTTCTGCGATCGCCTTCTCTCACTCACTTGGTACAATTTTCTTCATTAATTTTCTCTGTATTTTGCTATGAGACAGATTAAGCTTATAATATAAATTCGCTGCGTTATTTTTGAGCTGATTATTGTTTATATTTAGAATTTCTCGACCAGCTCTTTGTGTAATAGAGTGCAAAATGGACCTCATTTTTTCTATTGCCACCTTTGGAGGTTTACTAATTGCAAACATTATTTCTTTTAAGCTTCTAATTGCAAACATTGTTAAAAACTTATTTGGTGAAATCTCCTTCCTTCACGACTTAATTTTGATTTTTTTTTTTTTTTTTTTTTTTGCAGTATATCAAAAGTGTTCAACTTAAATATTGAAAAATTGGTAAGATAAAAGGGTAGAGCAAAGCTTCATGGGTTAAGGTTAGTGTTCATACATTCTCCAAAGCCACAATACTTTAATGCTTCTTTTCCTTAATGAATTTGGTTATTTTTTTTGTTTTTTTTTTCTGCAACACTATATTGCTTGCATTTGACATCTGACCATTTCCCCTTAATTGTATTTAGTTGATTTAAATTGAAGCAAAGAACGCCAATTGTCGGGTTCTGAGTTTACCTGAGCTTATACGTCAAAATGAAAAAGTTTGGTGTAATTAGCCCTTTTTCGTTCAGCTAATCTTTGTGTTGATTTTAGATAGTTGGAAGTTTTTGACTTTTTTCTTTAAACACAAGTGTTAGGTGTTAAGTGTTAAAGGGAGAGATGATGGGTAGGTCACTTTTCAAACCAATTTTATATTTTGTTTATCTCTACGTCATATTTTTGATGCAAATAAGTGAATAACTGATTAATCAGGGTCAGAAGTGTAAGATGAGATCAAGGTATATTATAGTCTTCTGTGGGGCCTTGGTCTTCATTTTTTATAACATGCAAAATTACCAGCATGAGGAGACAATGGTGAGTCTCACTTCATTTTACTCTTTATGTTTTTTTTTTCACATTTTCGAGTTGTAATTTACAAATTTTCTAACATGAGAGTTGAGAAATAACCTTGGTTTTCCTGCAAAGGAGGGTAATTTACAAATTCTCTCGCTCACTCACTCGCTCCAAGTGCAAAGGAGGGTAATTTGGGCAATCTTAGTTTTTCATGACTAAGGAGAATTATTCTGTGTCAATTATAATTTGTTGTTATTTACTTCATGTGCAGTTGGAACGAAGGGCTCGTCCATTCGACTCAATAACGGTATTTTGCATTTCTTTTTCAAATTTGATTGTTATATGGGCTTATGCAACATCAACCCATTTTTTGGACTCTATCTGAATAGCACCGGCAAACTTAAGTGAAAAAGTTACTGTAACTTATTCATAATAAGTTGAGCAAATCACTCATTCAATCTCATGCAAGTTTTAGATCAATATGAGTTCATATTAATTTCCCCTGATTTTTAGACTAAGATTAGAATAAAAAAGCTTTGTAGAGGATGGTGCAATACGGTCAATATTTGGCATATGGTGCTTACACCGTGACATTAAATTAATAACTTAGTGATAGATGCTAAATCTCAAAATGTGGGGGAGCTGATTGTAAATGTTGTTGGCTGGCATTATTTGTCACCCAAAGAAAAAGAAAGGCCCACAGAGGTGCAAATCACTCATTCAATCAAATGGGCTTGTTCTCATTCTGTAGGAGACAGGCAGAATCAAATTTAAAGAAAAAAGTATCTAATAACTGTAATTTATCTTAGATTTGATGGGCAAGTTTTGGACTGCTTTTCCTATTTTGAGGGGCAATTTGGTCAATTGTGTCCATGCTTTGACCTTTATTTAGTGCTCTCAAGTGTCAGTTGCAAGTAGACCAAAAGAATGTTAAAAGCAATTTGTAGAGGAATCCTTATTTTCTTGGGAAGTAATATAATTCCTTATTATACTCAATGATTTTAGGAATCAAACATAGAAACTGCCAAAGTGGGTTATCTGCCTGATGGTATACTACAGCCTCGTTCAGACTTGGAAATGAAATCTCTTTGGGGTACTAAAACATCACAAGTCAAGGTCAGCTCGAAATATCTTTTTCAGATCTAGTAGATTGTGAATCAACTTAACTGCTATGATATATTAGTGATACAATTGATCCTAATTAATTTTAGCTCTGATAATTGGAGGGCATTTGCAAATCTAGGCATACTGAAAAACTAAATTTTAGCTCTGACAGTGGATAATATTTTCTTAATTAAGGTTCAGAGGTGTTAATTTAATTGAAAAAACTAAATTTTCTTTGTTATGGTCAATTTACTTTTATAGTACCATATTAGGTACATACCAAATTTTTTTATCATTTTTATTATTTTCTGAAAATGTGTAAGTACAGAGCTTACATTTGGAATGGTTATAGTAAGGCAAGCTGCTCGGTTTTCTTGAATATTGTCCTCTATTGTAGAAGCTGTACATAATATCTAAAGAGAGCATTAAGTTTTTCTAGTAAATAATTGTAGGAGAGAAATAAAGGCCATCGATATTTACTTGCAATGCCAGCTGGAATAAATCAGAAAAGAAGTGTGAATTCTATTGTATCGAAGGTATGACCAAGTTTCTCAGTCAGCATTGTGTATAAAAAAGAAAACCTAATTTCACATTTTTTCAGTTTATTTCAGAGAATTTCACGGTAATATTATTTCATTATGATGGGAATGTTGATGATTGGCACAGTCTCAAGTGGAGTAAAAATGTTATCCATATATCTGCCATTAACCAGACTAAATGGTAATTTTTTATTTTGGGACTTTTCTTAACCACCCGCTATAATGTGTCTATTTACAAAGAGCACCCTTGGAGTGATTCTTGGAATTCCTCCCCAAAATCTCAAAGGCTTAAGCAATGATTTTTTAAAATTTTTATTTCTAGGTGGTTTGCAAAAAGATTTCTCCACCCGGATGTAGTGTCGAAATACGATTATATTTTTTTTTGGGATGAAAATGCACGGGTCAAGAACTTCCTGCCTAGAAGGTAAAATTAAATGCTTATTTGAATAGGTAATATAATATTCTCCTTGGAGTTTCAAAACTCCACATACACATACAGTACTGTATTTGCCACTAACACTCAGTATATTTATAATATTGGAGATAAAGACACAATATATTATGTTTGTGCCAATGTGTTATGTTATTCTTTTAAAATAATAACCAGCACTCAATGTAAGGAACTAGTCTAATTGAAAATATATCTAAATTACCCTTCATTTTCTAATCATTCCTAGTTCATCGCATTATTCGTTATCAGTTAAATTATATCATCTTACTTGAAATTAAATTGTTTTAGGAAAGGTAAAAGCATTTGATAAGATTTGACTTCTCCATCCAACTGAACAAATGATTTATTATTGTTTGAAAACGCTTCAAAGATTCAAATACGCTAGATTGTTACTTGTTGCAAAGGAAAAAAATCTTGTACAAATTAGCCTCATGGACTGTGATATTTAATTTTTTTACTCTGTAGGTATGCGAATGTAATGAAATCAGATGGGTTGGAGGTATCGCATCCAGCACTAAATCCAAAATCTCCAGAAATATACCACCAAATTAATATTCGTAGGAAGGAAGCATTTTTTCACAGGTGAGTTATTTATCTTCTCTTATTATTATTTTTTTTCTTGTGTAATTGACTACCTATTTTTTTCTGATGAAAGAGCAAATTGTTTCAGAAGAAAATATAACAAGCAAGGAAGCGGAAACTGTTATATTGCTGAAGGACCTACTTGTACCAGGTTTTTTTTTTTTTCCTCGGATACATTTATGTAAGAATGTAATATGACAATTTTGATCCCTTTCTTAATTTTCGAGTAATGTTTTTTCTTATTCATTTTAAATCTTTTGATTCAGATGGGTTGAAGCAACTGTGCTAGTTTTATCAAGGTCTGCCTGGAAGTGTGCATGGCATCACATTCAGGTACCTGATTCCTGAATGATTTTTTCATGAGTGAGGCTATGGTACTGTGAATAGCGCGGATTGGTCCGTACTATGGATCAATATCTTGATTTTCAAAGTCCAAGCAGTCGATCTGACCCGTTCAACATGATCTTCATGTGAAAATGTACTTGAAGATCACATTTTACATTTTTTGAAATTTTTTTAATATTTTTTTAGATAGGTAGAAAATCACTTGATTTAAAAATTCTAGACCATTCAAAAGTGGTGATTTTCTACCTATCTAAAAAAAATAGTAAAAAGATTTAAAAAAACGTAAAATTAAGTATGAAAGTACAGTTTCATATGGAGATCATGTTGAATGGTTCAGATCGACAATTTGAACTTTGAAACGAAGATTCATAGTACGACAAATCCAGGCTATGCATAGTACCATACCCTCACTCATTTTTCTGTAATATATAAGAAATGTTTTGATTATTATTTGTGTGCAGAATGACCCGATACATGGATGGGAATTTGATATCAAATTTGGTTATTGTCTCAGGTTCGCAACTATTTTCTACTTCTGAGTTATCACTTTATTTTTCCTTTGTTGGCAAATATGTTGGCAATATAAAGTACATTATTTAACTATAATTAGTTTAATTTCAGGTAAATAGGAAAAAGCAAGTACAGGGAAGTTTTAAGTAATATATTTTGAAGCAAGCAAACTAAACTATGACCTTGTTTTTACAAGCCTGACTTCACATGCCAAATGTAAAAGAGTAACAAGAGACTATACTTAGTACACTTGAGAACATTTTTTTAGATTAAAAAGATAGTGAAATGAAGGTAGATCATATTTTGGGCACGCAATGATCATTCTCGCATGTAAAATTGACGATTGTATATATGGATAAATAGAGCAAATAGTACTCAGAGCTAGCATGACAGGAAATATTTATTGCAGTTACATTTGCTTTATATTTATATTTTTTTCCTAATACTTTGCCTCTTGTTCACTTGCCAATTTTAAGTTTCTTATGTAATATATCTTATTAGAGTGAGGCTATGGTGCTATGCATAGTGCGGATTGATCTGTATTAGAGATCAGTTTTTTAGTTTTCAAGGTGTAAATTGTCGATCTGAACCATTCAACATAATTTTTATATGAAACTATATTGCAGATTACATTTTATATTTTTTTAGAATTTTTTTACTATTTTTCTAGATCATGTTGAACGGCTCAAATCGATTGTTTGAACTTTGAAAATGAAGACATTGATCCCTAATACGGACCAATATGCACTATGCATTGTACTGTAGCCTCACTCATCTTATTATATTATATTGTTATATTATTCATGAATGAAAAACTGAAGCAATGGATCAGATTCTTATCTTAGCATGACATACAAAAGAGAGAACATAAAGAGAAACACTGAGAATATATTTGGTAGGAGTATAAGAAGTGGAGTAAGAAAAACAGAGAATTTAAGAAGTGGGGATAAAGAGGAACAGAGCAAATTGTAAAAGTAATTTATTAGAATTTAATAAGTGGGGATAAGGGGATAAGAGGAACACAGTAAATTGTAAAAGGAATTTAATTGTGCAAAATACACACCTACAAAACTTTAATTACATGGCAGCCCCTGTCAATATTTAAAAAAAAAAAAGTACCTTTATAACACATTGCTTACATTTTGCGAGTGTTCCAATTAAACTTGTAATCAATTCAAGACTCATTTTAAGTCATATTATCACTATAATTGACATGTGTTATTGAAAATTGTTGAACAGGTGTTCTTGAAATATTACCAATATTTGGAACATAAGTTTGTTTATGAAATAATGATACATTTCGAAAACTTATAGCGTTCAAATTTTGAAAAAAAAAAGTCTCATACATTCCGAAAATTAATTTCTGAAATGCGCGAGGGATAAAGAATTAATAATTTTGCCAACATAGCGATTTGAAATTAATTTCGTTAAATTTTTTATTTAAATAATGATACATCTATCTGAAATTGCAAATAAAAATTGCTACCTACGATTTAGAATGAAATTAACTTGTGCCGTTACGATTCGTGCCATTTTGTATAGTTGACACGTGTCAGTGTGTGATTAACCGTCTCCAGAAGCTGCAACTGGGCCCGTACATAATAGTGAATTCTAAAACTTCCAGGGGGCAGGCGGGTAATATTTGAGTCCAGAACCTCTCAAGTAATGCATCATTTGAGTTTCAATATGAACCGTTCGATCAGAACCGGAGCCCATCCGGCCTAAGTCTATAGTGACGGTTCTCCTTCAAGATTCGGGTGAGAATATAATGGACGGACCGGACTCAAAATAAAAAAATGAGGTACCTTGGGTGATTTGATGGAGAAAAAATCCCGGTCTACACATCACACAAGGTCACAAGCAGAGAGAGAGAAGAGGGGGAGAGAGACATACTAGTTATAGTTATGTTTCTCAGATCCATGTCATTTTTATAGATCTCTCGTGCGAACCTAAATCTAGCGGGAAGAAGACGAGATCGAGTCGCCATAGACAGTCAAAGAGGCGGAGATCTGGCACGGAGCAGCCATGGCGGGAGCGGCGGGTGGGTTTGTCACGCGAGCCTTCGAGGCTATGCTCAAAGAGTGCGCTTCTAACAAGAAGAACGCGCCTCTTCAACAGTCAATCCAGTCTTATCTCGGTGCGCCTCTCTTTATCTCACTCTCTTACATTTTGCATCAAATGGCGTATAAATGAGGTCTTCTCTATCTCCCATTTAGCATCATTTGGGATCAGAGGGGATAACATTTGGTGAATGAGCTCTATGATTCTATTTGATTGGAGAAATTGGTAATGGAAGAGCTGATCCTAGATGCTAAAAGGTGATTTAGTAAAGCCAATGACTTATGTGTGAAATTGCAACTGAAATTTAAGCGTGCATGTGCATTTGATTACAGATGTTATAAAAGGGGTAAAAGAAGAAGCAGCTAGTCATGCCATACCTCCTCCGGCAATTGATGCTAGGTGACTTTTTGTCTTGGTCTTTTGTCTCCTGTTACATAACACCCACTAACTAATTGCAATGGCAACTACAACCTGACATATTGCACTTTTGCGACTCAGACCCTGCATATGTGATATATCTATAAATAGCAACCCACTGTCAGTGTAATGGTCAGGTTACTATTAAATGTTGACTGTTTTACTCCTGACTTTCCTACGCATATGTTAAACTATTGTCTAGGAGATTAAATTATGGTAAAATTTGACATGAGCTTGCTATCTCGGTGTTGGTGGGTTTAATACGGAAAATTGAGAACAAGTTAGTCGTTTTAAATATATTATGGTGTGACCTAAGCTTTAGTTTAGATTATGTAATTGGCAGTTTTCAAATTACTCAACAAAATGGTAGCCATTAATTGCAAGTACAAGAAATATTGGGTGTTGTTTTAAACTATCAGATGTTGGTTCCAATCCAAAAAATAAAAAGAAAAAGAAAAAGAAAAAGAAAAGTTGAATGTCTGCTAGAGAATTTTATGTTTAATATTTTTTGTTTTGTTTTTGTCTTATAATCTCAAAAGTGAAACTGGTGATGTATCGAAAGAAGATAATGATACTACATTGGCACCACCAGCTGACGAACCAAAACCTGTGGCAAACGTTATGCCGATTACCGAAGTGCTTGCATCAGCAGGCCGTGCATTAGAAGGGACCCAAGCAGAGCTTGTCTTGCAACCACTCAGGCTTGCTTTTGAATATAAGAATGTTAAGCTAGTCGAACCTGCGCTTGACTGTCTCCATGTATGAATCCTATCTCTCTCTCTCTCTCTGTTTTGTTTTCTCTTTTGTTTATTTTGTGAATATTTGACTGAACTTGAAATGATCCCATTATCTTTGATTTTTTTGTTCAATTGCTAATATTATTCAACTACCAAAAGAAAGGTTCAGTAAAGTGTACTAAATGAACATCGTTAAAACCCTTGATAATAAATTGTGTAAATTGGTACCTGTTAAAGTAAAAAGGCCTATTAGGGGATGAGCAATGAAAATGATCCCCGACTGAGTATGCCCGTGTCATGAGATCAAACTAATTTCAGTGTGCCGTCTGCTTATGGCAAAGAATATTTGGTGTCAGTGGAAAATATACAAATTTGAATGTTGTTTGTGTAATATAACAACATATGAGAGTTATTTACAAATCTTTAGATTTGTTGTACTGGAGTTTAATTGCAAGAAAGATTCTATGTTGTTTATTGAATACCCCTTGCAAATTCTACAATATCCCCACAAAACGAGGAACTATGTATACCCCTACTGAAAATAAGTAATATGACAAAACTTCCCTACAAAGCTTGAGAATCACACTGATTTTTTGTGTATTCTAGGGCATTGTTATACAGGGCTATGCATGATAAATTCATACTTTGTAGGGCTTGCCTGAAATTATTCATTTAGGATTTCTATGTACCAATACGGTCATCTCGGTTTTTAAGTCAGTTCCTGTGTCAGTTATGTTTGAATTTGAGGTTTCTAGGACTAGTTTGCAATTATGGCAATGTCCTAATGATCATGTTATTTTCTTTTGTTTTTCGTTGTGCAGAAACTTATTGCATATGATCATTTAGAAGGTGACCCTGGACTAGAAGGTGGCAAAAATGCCCAATTATTTGCGGATATCCTAACTATGGTTTGTGGGTGCGTCGATAATTCCACTTCTGATAGGTAACCTTTGCAACATTACATTTCTTTTATTTTCCTCTGATTTTGTTCTTTAACATTGCTGCTGTTTTATTTGAGATTAATTTATAATTGGATGAATTTTCACAGCACGATTCTCCAAGTTTTGAAGGTGCTTCTTAATGCAGTGGCGTCAAACAAGTTTAGAGGTGCGTCTCATGATATTTGTGCATGCATTTTTTGTGTGTTCTCTCATTTTTGATAAGTTATAACTGTTGACTTAATGGACGACATGTGTAATGCAGTGCATGGAGAACCATTGCTAGGGGTGATTAGAGTATGCTACAACATAGCACTTAACAGGTGCCTGGCTTGCAAATTATAACGAAAATATATTGTAATTTGTTGTTTAAGAATTGTGGCTGATGATCTCAGTTTTGGGATATTTCTGTAGCAAGAGTCCAATTAATCAGGCAACCTCCAAGGCTATGTTGACACAGATGATCAGTATTGTTTTCCGCCGAATGGAGTCTGATAAGGTTTTTCCTTGTTTATTCAAATTAGCGCAAATTATTGCATCTGCTTAATTGCATTTAATTCTGTCATTTGTATGTTGTTGAAGCATGTATATAACCTCTTAAATTATATAATTCAAGCTTAAAGTACTAGCATATTCTGAATGTAGTTAAAACAAGCTTTTATCAGAAGTACCAATAATTGATTTAAGAGTGTAATCAAACAAAGGTTTTAGAAATAACAAATCTATATGGACATGTACCCTACCCAATGTAGTGTGCCAAAGAAGTAAATTGCTTGTCATATGTCCTTTGTAGTTGAATACCCTACTATAAACAAACAAAAAAATGTAGATATTTGTACAAGTCAAAGCTTCCTACCTCAAATGAATTTAGATAGTTAGCAAGGTAAAATTGGTTTTAGATATATGCTTATAATGTTGAAGAAAAAGATGTCAAAGTTGAGGGGGTTCATTTGCAATTTAGCCAAATAGTCAATGGCATATATGGTGACGTCAAGTGGTACTTATGAAATTGATTTCAACTGCAGGTGATGGTGCCGCAATCAGATGATATTCCAGAGAAAAAAGATGTTGTGTCGACAAGCACAGAAAAGGATTCTGGAAATGGAGAGATCTCAGCCATCAAAGAAGACAAAGAGGAGAAGGGAGTCACGCTGGGAGATGCTTTATCAACAACAGCTACAACTGAGGAAAGTCCCGCATCAGTCGAGGAGCTTCATAACATGGCTGGTGGGGCCGACATTAAGGTACTTTCCCGACCTTTTTAAGCCCCTTATTTGTCCTTTTTTTGAATTTTTAAATTGAACCAAGAATTCTACTGTAGTTGAACCCAACTAGCAGCAACTTTGATTTTTGTGTACCTGGATGATTGATTTTCCTTTGGAATTATTTTATTACTATCAAACCAGTTTTGATCATAGTTGATGAACTTAAAACCATTCTACCAATCGGTCCATGACTCCTTCTGTATTGATCTGACAAAACTATAAATTCTTTTCGAGGTAAAAGAAACTCTAACATTCCTGTTCAATTCAGAAATTTAAAATTTGTATTTTTGTGTGTCCTGTTTGATATCAGTTTAATTCTTACTTGTTTGTGTAAATTTTCATTTTAGAAGTTTCTTGAATTTAAGGAAAAGAACTAGATTAGTAAAAGGGGTTAAAATTATCTGATAAAATTTACCTTTTTCATTGTAAAGAGACCTACATTATACAACAATGAGCTTAAGCTTGTCTTTTGTTTAATTAGGGTTTGGAAGCTGTCCTTGACAAGGCTGTTCAGCTTGAAGATGGCAAAAAGGTGACCCGGTACGTACAAGTTTTCTCAAAGTTTTATGAAACTTTTTAGTGTCTTTTATTCAAACCCCTTCTCATTTTTTAGTGGCTTTACAAGTTTTCTCTTTGTTTGTGTCAGAGGGATTGATCTAGAGAGTATGAGCATAGCACATCGTGATGCATTGTTGCTTTTCCGAACTTTGTGCAAGGTTGGTATTAAGTTCGAAAATACTTTATATGTTTGATGCTAATCATAACCAATGCACTAACTCTTGCATTTTAATGTGAGCACAGATGGGTATGAAAGAAGAGACGGATGAAGTTACCTCAAAGACCAGGGTTTTGTCTCTTGAACTTTTACAGGTGAATTGAATTTCCTCTCCTGTTTTATCATATTTTGAGGGAGGAGAGAGTTGTTCTAAAAAAATCATTGTTTGTTGCTATCCAGGGATTATTGGAAGGAGTGAGTGATTCCTTCACAAAGAATTTTCACTTCATTGACTCTGTCAAAGCGTACCTTTCATACGCTCTTCTCAGGGCTTCTGTTTCTTCGCCAGTCATCTTTCAGGTTTCCATTAACTATCCTTCTTCATCTTCTATATTGATGTAACAGTTGCTAATTTGTTGTATGTATTAACTGTTTGCAGTATGCAAGTGGCATCTTCTCAGTTCTTTTGATACGATTTAGGGAAAGTCTGAAGGTTTGTTGAATTGTATTCACGTTATCTTGGTTTGTATATGATTTCTATCTTTGACTTTACTGGTCTTCTTACTTATGCTATAATGCCTTTGTAGGGAGAGATTGGAGTGTTCTTTCCTTTAATAGTTCTGAGGTCTCTAGATAGCTCGGACACTCCCCTAACACAAAGAGCAGCTGTCCTTAGGTAATTCCTCACATTTACTCTTTTCCAATTTTGACCTTCACTACCAATTCCTTGTTTTGATTTTCTTAGTATCTTGTCCTGAAATTCACTGCATGGCAGGATGCTGGAGAAAGTGTGCAAAGATTCTCAAATGCTTGCTGATCTGTTTGTTAACTATGATTGTGATCTTGAGGCTCCAAATCTTTATGAGCGCATGGTAAGCTTAGTCTTATTCCTTGCTTACTTTTAAGTATAGTTAAGTTATGATACCTGATTCAACATGATCATTTGATTCTTGATTTGTTTTATTGATAGGTGAATGCACTGTCAAAAATTGCACAAGGGACTGTTACTGCAGATCCCAACTCCGTTACTGCAAATCAGATGAATACTGTCAAAGGCTCATCCCTTCAGGTTTGTTTCATGCCAGACTAACCTCTTATTGCACAAGGGACTGTTCAGCATTCAATTTTGTTCTGTTAAATCCTCAGAATAAAACTGTATTTTACTGTTTGCAATTGCATACTAATGTCTTCAAATAACAATTTTAATGTTGTAGTGCCTGGTTAGTATAATAAAATCATTGGTTGATTGGGAGAAAGTGAGAAGAGATTCAACAAAGCATAGCACTTTGGTGCAATCTCTCGAAGAAAATGCTTCGACCAAGGATCGGGCGATAGAGGATTCAAAGAGCAGAGAAGAGGGACTTAGTCACTTTGAAAAGGCCAAAGCTCATAAATCCACTTTGGAAGCTGCTGTCTCAGAGGTAGTACCATGGTATAAAAACTGGTATTTGATTGAATCCACACTTGTTAATTACTTTTGCTTCCTTTTATTATTTTATACATGTAGTTTAATCGAAAGCCTTCTAAAGGAATAGAGTACTTGTTGTCAAACAAATTGGTGGAGAACACACCTTCTTCTATCGCGCAGTTTCTAAAGAGCACTCCTACTCTGGATAAGGTTATCTCTTACAGACTTTTGCATGTTTTAGCTCTAAATTTTTATTATGAAAATTGCCCTTAGCAGCAATTTAGAGAAAATCCAGTAGATGAAATTTCTTCTAGTGTAATAATGTACATAAGAACTTTGAATGACTTCTGAAGGATTGTTTATTTGTTGAGTTATTGTTTTTTGTTGATGTCAGGTAATGGTTGGTGAGTACTTGGGGCAGCACGAGGAGTTCCCACTGGCAGTGATGCATGCATATGTTGAATCTATGAAATTTGCAGGATTAAAATTTGATGTGGCAATACGTGAGTTCCTAAAAGGCTTTCGCCTCCCTGGCGAAGCCCAGAAGATCGATCGCATCATGGAGAAGTTTGCTGAAAGGTATGAATTAATATGTACCATGTACTTGGACTACCCTTTTAGAACCTGAATTTTTGTATGTTGTAAAATTAATTTGAATAAAATTCTTTCTTTGCTCTATTTGTAGGTACTGTGCTGATAATCCAGGTCTCTTCAAAAATGCCGACACGGCGTATCTCTTGGCCTATTCGGTCATAATGCTCAACACAGATGCTCACAATCCCATGGTATGGCCAAAGATGTCAAAAGCCGATTTTGTCCGCATGAACATGATTTCCGATGCAGAAGAGAATGCTCCAAAGGAGCTTTTAGAAGAGATATACGACTCTATTGTGAAAGAAGAGATAAAGATGAAGGATACAGATAGTGGCCCCTCTGACCCCACTAAAGGCCGCACTGAGAGAGGACTTGTCAGTATCCTAAATCTGGCCCTCCCCAGGAGGAAGTCCAGTGCAGATACGAAAGCAGAGAGTGAACGGATTGTCAAACAGACACAGGCTATATTTAAAAACCAGGGGAAGAAGAGAGGTGTATTTTACACTGCTGAACAAGTCGAGTTAGTGAGGCCAATGCTTGAAGCTGTGGGGTGGCCTCTATTGGCAACCTTTTCGGTTACTATGGAGGAAGGGGAGAGCAAACCTAGAGTTGTGCTTTGCATGGAAGGGTTCAAGGCAGGAATTCACCTCACCCGTGTTCTTGGAATGGATACCATGCGCTATGCTTTTCTGACTTCCTTGATAAGGTACTCAAGGGTTTCATTGTTAACTTAATATTTTCTTACCTTGATAACCTGTTCCGCTGTTGTTTAACTAACAAATTACTGTAAGAGGTTACACTTATAGAATATGTGTTCATTTGTGGTTTCTATTCTTGATAAAATTTTACAACTTTGCTGTCAGGTAGAAAGAATATTTGCAAAAATAAAACCAATCGTTTTTTGTATTTTGAAGTTTCACACGATTATTGAAAGCCAAGGCTATCGTATGAAAAATTACCACACTGCAACTTTTTTGTATGAACTAAAAACGAATCATGAACTCATGTAGTGGGTCCAACTACATGTTAAAAATGAATTACATTCAATGTGGCCTGGGGAATGACAACCTTAACAGAGTTGGAGGCCGTGTTCCTATGTTTAGTGGCATGCACGAATTTAATCAACTTAAGCTGATGTTTGGATGGTTATCACAATACCTGAAAAGTGCTCAGGGTGATTGGAACAAGTTGATGTCTTTTGCACACAAAAAAAAGGAATTGCAAGATGGAAAATATTTTTGTCCAGAACTTCTCTTTTTGTGGGTTTAGAAATTAATAAATTTTTCTTACACATTCAGATTTACATTCCTACATGCCCCAAAGGAGATGCGAAGTAAAAATGTTGAGGCCTTGAGAACCCTGCTAGTCCTAGCAGATACAGAAACCGATGCACTACAAGACACATGGAATGCTGTGCTAGAGTGTGTGTCAAGACTAGAACATATCACCTCTATACCAAATATCACTCAGACGGTCATGCAAGGCATGAACCAGATCTCACGTGACTCGGTTGTTCAAGTGCTGAAGGAGTTGTCTGGCAAACCGTCAGAGCAAGTGTTTGTGAATAGTGTCAAGTTGCCAAGTGACACCATTGTGGAGTTTTTTACGGCATTGTGCGGTGTCTCAGCAGAGGAGCTAAAGCAAACACCTGCACGTGTCTTTAGCTTGCAAAAGCTGGTGGAGATCAGCTACTACAATATGGCCCGTATCCGTTTGGTATGGTTCTTAGCTTATTCTTGATTACCGATTTTATTTATTTGGAATGGTTGTTTCCGGTTGTATACATAAACATCATATGCTCTGCCATATGCATAATTGTTTAGTTAATTCAGTTTGGTTTGTTTTGTTGGAAAATATGAATATTCATTGTTTCCTGTGGCTTTGCTTGATAATGGAAACCAAACTAAATCAAATGGTCCAGGTAAACTAAACTATTAGTAAACAACATTTTGGCAGAATCTACATAATTGTATTTGATTTTAGCTACAAAATAGTACCTTTATAAATTGGGTATTTAAACGTCATTTGTTTAAATTGAAAAAACCATTATATTTTAAACAGTTTTCTGTAGTCTATGGTTTCACAAATCAAGAAAGGATGAGTTTGCTGAGTTTCTGGCATCCAAAGATGTCCTAGTTCCCTTTGTTCTACATCCTATTGCTCCCTAACTACTCTCTAATCTCTCCCTAGTGAAAGTTTCTATATTTCCAGCACCCTTTGCGGAATTTGAACCCGTTCCCTTTGGCGAAACAGCGGTGTCACTAGCCATCTGTGCTGAAAAGTTGGCTTAGTGCAGTGACACGAGCGCTCGTCTCTCTTCAGAGAGGCTGAGGTTCAATTCTCGAGAGTAACATCTAAAAGATGCTGGGGGTGTACCATGGCCCTTTAAAAAAAAAAAAAAAAAAAAATAGCCATCTGTGCTGGACGCCATTTCCTGTGCTTGCCACTAAAGCTGAATGGACCTATCTTGCACTGCTGAAGTTTACAACTGGCTCAAAAAATCTTTCTGACAATTTGGTCACTGATCTCTCTTTTGTAGGTGTGGGCCCGCATATGGACAGTTTTGTCGCAGCATTTCATTACAGCAGGGAGCCACAGCGACGAGAAAGTGGCGATGTATGCCATTGACTCTCTAAGGCAACTGGGCATGAAGTACTTGGAGCGAGCAGAGCTGAACAAGTTCACGTTCCAAAACGACATTTTGAAACCATTTGTTGTGCTCATGAGGAACAGCCGCAACGACAAGATCCGGGGGCTGATAGTTGACTGCATTGTGCAGCTGATAAGGTCGAAAGTGGGGAGCATCAAGTCGGGCTGGAAGAGCGTGTTCATGATATTCACTGCTGCTGCGGATGACAACCAGGAGGGAATCGTCGAGAGTGCTTTTGAGAACGTGGAGCAGGTCATATTGGAGCATTTCGATCAGGTCGTTGGTGACTGCTTCATGGATTGCGTCAATTGTCTCATCGGCTTCGCCAATAACAAGTCTTCTCCTCGTATTAGTCTCAAGGCTATTGCTCTTCTCCGTATCTGCGAGGACCGCCTAGCCGAGGTACATCTTTTGTTCTCAGTCACTTTTCCCAATTGCCAAACTGGCAGGTCTATTCAGCTTTGTATTGTGTCAACTTTCCTTTCTTTTTGCCCATTTTTTTTTTCTGTTGGGGGGTGGCCGAGTGGGGAATTGGTGGCAAAGTGGAGTGCTCAGATCAGACCAAGTAAGGTTTGACTGCTGGTTAGTCAAGTTACTGTTTATTTGCATTTGGCTTGGTCATAGATCATTATGTTCAGAAAACATTGGGTCAGGTAATGTAAGGTTCAGGCTAGTTTTCGATGTTTTTTTTCAGGCCTGTATCAGGTGACATGAGTGCTACTTTCTCATTTCTGTCTTTTTTTCATTGCTTAGGGTTTCATACCAGGAGGGGCACTGAAACCAGTTGATTCTGGGCCAGATGAGATGAACTTTGACATAACAGAGCACTACTGGTTCCCTATGCTTGCTGGCTTATCAGATCTGACTCTGGACCCGAGAACTGAGGTTAGGAGTTGTGCCTTGGAGGTGTTGTTCGATCTGTTGAATGAGAGAGGGCACAAGTTCTCTTCCGCCTTCTGGGAGAGTATATTCCATCGGGTGCTGTTCCCTATATTTGACCATGTGAGACATGCCGGCAGGGATGGTTCTGTAGATTCATCCGGGGAAGAGTGGATCCGTGAGACCAGCATCCATTCTCTCCAATTGGTTTGCAACCTCTTCAATACATTCTATGAAGAGGTTTCTTTCATGCTTCCGCCGTTGCTGGGGCTACTACTTGATTGTGCAAAGAAAACAGACCAAACTGTAGTATCAATAGCTCTTGGTGCCTTGGCACATCTCATTGAAGTCGGCGGTAACCGCTTTAGTGACGCTGACTGGGATACCCTACTCAAGAGCATCAGGCACTTTTTTTTTCCTTTTCTTTGCTTATTGTTGTCATTATTTTTTTTTTCCCTGTAATGTTGATTATAATGAGATGTAATGGTTTGATATGGCAGGGATGCCACATACACAACTCAACCCCTTGAGCTTCTCAATTCCATAAGATTTGATAAAGAAAGTGAATCTGGTGTCGCTGCTAGTGCGAACAACTCTGATGTTGAGACTAACACTCAATCACAGGCACCCGATGAAAGCAATGTCCAGGCTAGTCCTGCAGATTCTGAAGGTAATTAATTATCTAGGTATTCTTAAGCTCACCAAGAAGTAATTTTTGAATTAATTTAGTATAAAGTCAAGCAGTAAAAAAACAATGAAAAAAGAACGTATTAAAATTAACTCATGATATTTCTTATCTGACTAGAACTAGGGTGTTCTTAAGCTCACCAAGCCTCTTTGTGAGCTTAACTCAAAAACCCATCGAATTGGTTTCAAGCGACGCATCCAAACTGTTGAAACCGATCTACTTCACGAGTGATGAGTTTACATGTCAAGTTTTTAAATTTTCGAACTAATTTAATATAAAGTCAAGCAGTAAAAAAATGATGAAAAATGAACAAATTAAAATTAACTTATAAACCATCTTTTTTTTACCGCTTGACTTTATACTAAATTACTTCGAAAATTTATAAAGTTGACATGTAAATGCATCACTCGTGAAGTAGATCGGTTTCAACGGTTTGGATGCATCGTTTGAAGCCAATTCAATAGGTTTTTGAATTAAGCTCACAAAGGGACTTGGTGAGCTTAAGAACACCGTAGTTCTACTCTTCTTATCTTGCTTAGTGTGTAGGTATTGGCTCAGTACCTGTCTATGTTTGTTGTTGAATTTCGAACTGGTACCAGAGTGTTGGTACCAGTCGAACAATGTAATGTCTCTTGTGGTTTTCGTGATAATGGAAATTGGTGGCATAGCCATTTCTTTCAAAAAAAAAAAAAATTAACTCATTAACCTTCTTTTTTTGACCGCTTGACTTTATACTAAATTAATTGAACATTTATAAATTTGACATGTAAATGCATCACTAGTGAAGTAGATTCTTTTTTAACGATTTGGATTCATCATTGGATGTCATTGCTACAGGTTTTGAAGTTAACTCACCAAAAACTTAGTGAGCTTAAGAACACTCTAGTTTTACTCTAATTAGCTAAATGCTGGATCAATTAGACTCCAATTAAAAACTGAATCAACTTAAAGGACAGATTAACTTTTATATTTCACACATATTTGCTTAAAATTTCCTTAGGGTTGGCATCGCCGTCAGGGAGAGAACAGGTCGCAACTTTTGACAAGGCAGCTCCACCATCCTTTAGTCAAAGGATTATGGACAACCTTCTATTGCGCAACCTCACTACCAAATCTAGAGTTCCCACTGATGAGCCCGCTAGCCCTCAACCGGTACACATATATTCCTCTAACATAATCTATTTTTTTTTTTCGTTTATAGGGGAAGCAAACCTCAATATACAAAACAGTACTTAAGAAAGGAAGTCTGAGATGTTAGGACTGATGTTTAATGCATATTGGTACAGTGCATACAGGGGCGGATCTACGTATAGCTCAGGGGGTGCTTAGCCACCCACATGATTTAAAACTTTTTAATCATATATATTGATATATTGAATTTTCATTTTTCTTAAAGTTTTTATATAGTTCAGCCCCCTCATAAAATGATAAATGTGTGCTTGTAGCCTAGTGGTTGCAGACAATCCAGTGACCACATATTATACATTTTACGTTTCAACCCCCCCCCAAATCTGAATTTTCGTGTCCCGCCCCTGAGTGCATATAACTTTTTTTCTTTTGAGATTTGGATATTTACTGGAATCTGTTAATAGGCACAGGATTCTTCTGTACCTGATAGTACTGGAGAAGAAGAGGAAGAAGAAGATAACCCTGTAATGGAGACTGTTAGAAGCAAGTGCATTACCCAGCTACTTCTCCTTGGTGTCATTAACAGTATTCAGGTACAATTGTAACAAACTCGCATGTTCTGTTTTTTTTTTTTTTTTGGAATTGTTAGGATCATTTGTGATGTAAGTTCTGACTATTGGAAAATGAGCAGATGAAATACTGGGGGAAGCTGAAAGCAGAACACAAAATGGCAGTAATGGATACTCTCCTGTCTCTCTTAGAGTTTGCAGCATCATATAATTCTCCATCTAATCTCAGAATACGAATGCATCACACGTCAGCTGAACGGTATTTCTTATGAGAACTCTTTCTTGTAGAGGTTTTCCAAGAATTTAGGAAATGAGCTTTTGGCATTAACAGAAATTCACAAGTCATGGTATAGTTTTTTAAGATCTATTTTTACAAGTTTCACTTGGCACGTGGAATATAGCAAGGGAATTGCACCTGTTGTTTCACTGGAGTGCAAATAACAGTGACGATATCTCATATCTGCAATTTAGCCCCACTAGTCTTTGTATTAGATGTCAATAAGACTCAACCATCTGAATCAAGTTTTAAGTTGAACAAAATAATTAAAATGCTTTCTTCTTTTCATATTAGCTCAAGAAATTAATTATGAGTATATAAACTTACAGCACAAAATTTAAGTGCTTCGCTTGATCTTGTTTCGTTTTGGGTCTAGGAAAACAAAATCTTATAATGTTGTGAGCTGAATAATCATTATGTAGTGGATTTCTCTTATGCAATCAAGCTAAGCTAACATTAGAGTGCTTGTTGCAATAATTTTACGATATCAGATATTAGATGCAAAAGCTTAGAAATGTGGAGTTTTACTACGAGTATTACAAAACATTTTAATGCTCATCCTTCATTAAAAATAATTATTACGTGGTGCAAAAACAGGCCACCGCTGAATCTACTTCGCCAAGAGATATCTGGCACAACCATATTCCTAGAGATATTGCACAAATCAACCAACAAAGAGTTGAACGGTGCCAGTTTTGACGGTCTCGAGGAAGAGAAAAAACTGAAGGGTTTAGCTGAGGAGAAACTGGTCTCTTTTTGTGGAAATGTGTTGAGAGAAGCCTCTGACCTACAACCTAATACTGTTGAAGCAGCTGGTTCTACTACTGGTGCTGACATACACCGTGTACTTGATCTAAGAGCTCCAATAATTGTTAAGGTACACATTTTCTTGACACCAATGCATAAGACGTGCTTTTCTGGTCATGTTTGGTTGAGGCCTACACCGTGGAACAAGGGGTTTAGGCTTCAGTTATTCCACCAAGTGAGCATTAAATAGGCTGGCCTAACTAGGCCTAAGCCTAAAGTTAGGCTGGCATAAACTGGCCTAAACTAAACCACCTCCCAGGTACCTTAATTTTGTGTTGGGTCCTGGACCCACTGTCAGTCACAATTTTTAAGTTTTACTCCTCTCTCTTCTTTAGACCTCAACCAAACATGAATAATTTTGGCCGGCCTAACAAGGAATAACCAACTTAGGCCTCCGTAACTTAGTCCTCAACCAAACATCACTATGTGCTTTTTGCATCATGTCAGATATATATATGCATGCATTTTCTTATGTATTTTATATGGGTATATTTTCAGGTGCTGAAGGGAATGTGCATTATGGATTCTGACATATTTAAGAGGCATCTAAGAGAATTTTATCCTTTGATTACCAAACTCATCTGCTGCGACCAGGTACCCATAACTTTGCAAAAACATGGAATTTTTGTGCTTCATTGTAAATCTACATCATGTATTTTGTCATGTGCAACTGTATCCATTATTTTTTTTTGACATAATTACTTGTGTTAGTCAAAACTTTGTTGAAAAATTTACATCTTTTAGATGACAACAATTTTTGCTACCAACTCAAATGAGTATGATGGATGCACTCATTAAAAAACATTTGTTGGTTCGAGATGAATCACTCATCAAGCTCATTTTTCAATGGTTGGTATTCTTTTCAAAGATTCTAGAGAAAACATTAGGAAGTGTTTGTTGGGAAGGGTGGTGTTTCTTAGCATATGCGATAAATTTTGGGGTTATTTGCAAAAAGTCCTCCATTTTGCCGGTTTTGAGAGATGTGAATATTGATTGGTATAAACGGATAAATTATGGTTCATTCAATGCAGATGGATGTACGTGGGGCCCTTGGAGATCTTTTTGTCACGCAGCTGACTGCTCTGATGCCTAAATATGACACCGGCAAAGCTGTGCATGCATTTTGATGCACATCTACATTTTGGATGTGGATGCAATTCTTCAATATTCCTTCTATTAGTCCTTTTGTTTCAGAGGGGCTACTGTATTAATTATTTGCTATTGTAGGACACCCATAGTTATAGAGAAATTAATGTGAAGTTCTGTACTCGTAGACTCGGTTAATAGGATTCCTTTTTTGCTGGAACTTACTATTTTCCTTATTTCTTTGTGTATCTGCGGACTCGTGAATGTCAGCCATTGCCTTTGATTTTGCTCTAGAATAAGTTTTTATATTTGTAGAAATAATCTCTGTGCATAGAGTTGCATTCCCGCTATTTTTTATTATGCTCTCAAATTTAAATATAGGATGAGGAGGGATCCGATTACCATAATTTTGAGTTACCACAAAGTTACCGCAACTATTTTCTACGTTTTCAAAGTCCAAATCGTCGATCCAAACCGTTCAACATGATTTCCATAATAAAATGTGCTTCCAGATCAAATTTTATATTTTTTGAATTTTTTTACTATTTGTTAAGATGGGTGCAAAATTTAATGTTTGAATTTGACTAGTTTTTGTAAAATACTTAATAAATAGTAAAAAAATTTTAAAAAATGTAAAATTTGATATGCAGGCACATTTGATTTTATTATGGAGATCATGTTGAACGGTTTGGATCGACGATTTAGACTTTGAAAATGTAAAAAATAATTGCGATAACTTTGTGGTAACTCAAAATTATAGTAATCGAATCCCTCCTCGTACAGGATAGGGGTGAGCCGAAATTTTTATTAATAGAAAAATAAATAAATTAATATCGACATAGAATAATGATTTCGCGGTATTTCCAGATATAACAAAGACGTTATGGTTCGTAACGTTCTCAGGACGTCACGAACCATAACGACCAGCTTAACAACCCAGCTTAGGGGCTGGCTGTTCGGAACCATGACGGCCAGCGAGAGAAGAAAAAAAAAAAGACGGGGCTGTTTCGAAGCATAACGGCCAGACGCAGCAAAAAAAGAAAAAGGGATTGAGGGCCGTTACGGTTCCGAACGGCCAGGAGGCGAAAAAAAAGAAAAAAACAGGACCGCTGTTGTTCCGAACGGCCAGGCCCGAAAAAAGATGAAGGCCGTTATTTTCGATGACGGACTGTCGGCAATACAGTAATTTCACCCAGGACGTTATTCTCCATAACGGGCAGACCTCCAGACAAAAGTCCAGGGCCCAGCGGGAAAAAAGAAAAATTCTGGACGTTGTGCTTCATAACGTCCAGATGATCTATAAATTGTCCCCTTCGCTGGCTTAGTCTGTACAAACAATCTTCACTCTCCTCTGATCTGATCTTAAGAAAAAAAAGAAAACCTCTCCTCTGATCTAAAAAAAAAAAAAAAAATCCTCTCCTCTAAGAAAAAAAAAATTACGCCTTGTCCAACACCTCTTCCCTTGGAGAAAAAGAAATCATCAATATAAAAGGTAAATGTTCAATTATATGTCATGTATTTACGTTTATGATTTATGTTGGATGAATTTCAAAATTGTTTGATCATTAGTTAAAATAATATTAGTAATGTCATGTATTAGTATTGGTAATGTTAATTTGTAATGTTAGTAATGTTAATGTAATGTTAATGTTAGTGGTAGTGTAATGTTAATGTTGTAATATTAGTAATGTTAATGATAATTTGTAAAAATATTAGTAAAAATATTAGTAATGTTAGTAATGTTAATTTGTAAAAATATTAGTAATGTAAATGTGTAAAAAATATTAGTAAAAATTAGTAAAGTTAATTTGTACAAATATTAGTAAAAAAATTAGTAAAAAAATTAGTAATGTTAATGTGTAAAAAATATTAGTAAAAATATTAGTAATGTTAATTTGTAAAAATATTAGTAAAAATATTAATAATGTTAATTTTAATTTGTAAAAATAATAGTAATGTTAATTTTAATTTGTAAAAATGTTAGTAAAAATATTAGTAATGTTAATGTGAATTTATAAAAATATTGTAAAAATGTTAGTAATGTTAATGTAAATTTGTAAAAATTAGTAATGTTAATATTAAATAATTTGAAATATATAAATAAATAAAGAAGTTCACATTTGCATGCTTAATTAATTTTTTTTTTAAATATTGTAAAAATTTACTAGTTTATATTTTTAATAACTATTGTGTAGGGTAATTAATTAATATTTATTGTTCATTAGTGCCAATATTTTTTAAATTCATTTTTTTGGACGAGAAGGATGGATAGTAACAATCGAGGTAAGAAAGAGCAACCGAGATCGTGGCGTAGCGAGAGGAGGGTCAATTAGTGATCGAGGTAAAAATGAGGAAAAAAAGTACAAGTGTCAAGTATGTCGTGATTTTCTTAATTGTGTGACATGTAAGATGGAGGAATGGAGTAGACGGCATGGTCGGTATGAAATTTCAGACGATGACTTTGTGGAAAATCCATACGGCTTTGGTTTGAAAAAGAAGAAGGTTGATCCAGAGCCTCCAGCATCGGACAATGAGTTTGTTCCGTGTACTTATACTGGTAAGGCCACCACTTCGTCTGCTGTGACTGATCCAGATCCGACAAATTCCGATGATGACTTTGTTCCATGTACTTTCAAGGCTCGTTGTAAGAAGTAGTAGTACTTATTAGTAATGTTTGTTGTAAGAAGTAGTAATACTTATTGTAAGAAGTAGTATTACTTATTATTAATGTTTGTTGTAGTACTTACTAATAATGTTTGTTGTAATAATAAATTATATCTAATTTATTCATTATTGTGCAGGCTAATTCATCAAAATAATTAATCATGCTCAAGAGTTCATTTCGGTGGTGAAATATGGCAATGTCGTAAAGGAGCGGAGTACACCACATCTCCTCGATTCACATTGATGGCAACTAGTGAACAAGGTTGGCATGATGTGAAAGGTGAAATTTATCGCCAGCTTGGATATTCTGAGACCGAGTACAACCTAAAAACACTTGCACGGGTTAATGTTGGTACAACAACTCGACGTTATTATGAGATATTAGAAATCGTGTGCGATCAGACTTGGCGAGGTATTTATGACCAAAGTATGCTTGCCAGAACCCAGTATTCTTTTGTCGATTTGTACATTGAGTTAGTTCCAATTGTTGGTTCGATGCAATCGCAATTATTCATTGATAGTGTGGTACCAGAGACACAACCAGAACCTGGACATACCCAATACAGTGTTTCACAAGCGGGTCCCAGTCTATTCGAACCCTATCAGACACAACAAACACCGAGGCACGACCTTTATCTGAGTCCTTATCTCGATGTAAACAATTAGGATAATGGTGTTCCACTATCCAAAAGTGTATTAGTGGCACACCGGCTAGCCATACATCTCTGTCATCCTGAACTCGTGCTGGCAACCGAGATTGCGCCTCATCCAACAGTGCTTTGTAAGGTTCCCATCTTACCATATAATCTTCAAGATCCTGCAATTGGCTTCGGAAGTAGCCAACTCCAGCCCGATTGTGAGCTTGATTATATTCATGTCGACAGCACCACATCTCCCCGATTACAGGACACCTGTAATAAAAAATTTAAGATTCTTAATAAACATAAAACACATCAAATTAAAGTATTGTAAAGTTTTTTGTAGTTACCTTTCTAGATTCGGGTAGCCCCAATGTGGAATCCATGCACCTACGGGATAAGGACGGCCGGTCGGTAATCTGGACCGACACCAATGCTGTAGAAGAAGAGTTGGTCCCCACATAGATTTCGTCCAACGCTCAACGGAAACACACAAGTTCCTATAGAGTGGTGCTGTTAGTAGTGCTAGAACAGCACCACCCCAGTTGTATTGCACCGGTTCGTCAAGGTTTCCAAGAAATTGCAGATACATCATCAGAACCGAATCTCCCGAAGAATCAGCAAAAAGTAAAGTCCCGAACAAGTCCAGTATGTAAGCCCGAGTGTACTGGCGTACCTGCTCATCTGTAGGCTCACCCGGATTTTCAGTTGGCATGACAGCAAATCGATTGCGCAATTCCTTCAGACATATAGAATATCCGGACGTCGTGCGAACATCACTTCCATTGGCCGACTGCGATCTCTTCTTCTTTTTAAGCACCGCATCTGCACTCCCAACTCCAAGAAGCTGCTCCACTAATGCATGCGCATTTGTGTCTGCAAACCCGGTCACCGGAGCCCCCTTTATTGGCAATCCCCATAGACATGACACATCTTGCAGTGTGACCGTCATCTCTCCCACAGGAAGATGGAAAGTGTGCGTCTCTGGTCTCCACCGCTCAACGAGGCCAGCGATGAGCCCTTTGTCAATGTTCATATCATCCATTCGAGCTATCTGATACAAACCGAGACTACACAAGAATGGGTCGCAGCGCGCGTGGCGTGGAATCACAGACCGGTGGTGTCGAACATCCACCCCGGTATAATCCTGCCATTGTTATACAATTTGATTAAAATCAAAACTCGTAATTCAAACATTTATATCTCTTTATTAAAAAACATGTGAATTTTGGATATGAGATGATTCATTGAGTAACTTACCTTGTCAGATAACAGTGCGACCTTATGCTGTGCATGCGGCATCCATAATAAGTTGCTAAAATTCTCTGCTGGAGGATTACTTGGACCACAACTGCTTGACATCCTGCATGTATAACATTTTAACCTTAAAATTAAAACAATCTAATTTTCAAAAATTTACATTTAAACCTAACTCATAACAGTTATGATACGTCCCTTCCCAAGGGGGCCGGGCCGTACTTGGACTCGGTCCAGTAAGGTGCGTGCACGTCCTGTTCCTGGGAAGCAGGCCGCGCGGAGGTAGGCTGCCGAAAATGTAACTCGTCCCGGTTCAAGCGACTCGGGCCGAGAGGGTGGACACGCGGGGTGTCGGAGGGGTATTAACGCTCTAACCCTTTTTAATACCTCCTCTGGTTCTGGTGAATGCGGTCCCTCTCTCTGGGGATTTCTCTGCCTTAAATAGGGTCGCCTTTACTGTATCGGGGTCTTGTCATCATTAATGACGGGGGCCCGCATAACTGTTTTGGAGGCGTCCGCATAATAGGCGATAATATCCGCATAATCTGTCACAAGCCGAATCAGCGAGGCCGTATGTCGGCCTTCTCTGGCTGTTCGGCATGTTTAGGCTTTGAGCCTCGTTTTATTTGATTCCGAGCTGGCCCCTGTGAGGGGTCCGAGTCCCAGGCTTTTAACCTCGGGCTGGCCCCGGGAGGGGGTCCGAATCCCGGGCAGTTCTTGACCTCGGGCTGGCCCCGGGAGGGGGTCCGAATCCCGGGCTGTTCTCGGCCTCGGGCTGGCCCCGGGAGGGGGTCCGAATCTCGGGCTGTTCTCAGCCTCAGCTGGCCCCATGAAAGAGGTCCGAATCCCGGGCTGCTTCTGGGTCGTGGCCTGTTTTTGCAGGGGGAGGGGGCCTATTTCGTTTCGTTCTATTTTGGGCCGGCCTTTTGTGTATTTAAATCTGGGAGTGCTCTATTGGGCCAGGCCTGGGCTTTTTAAGGGCCATTGGTATATGGACCTATCATTAGCCCCCGAAGCCGAAATGCATCAGTATGATGCTTTCGGGTTCTTGACTCCTGTAATGAAGGCGGCTTCGGTCCTATCGTGGGAGTTTTCTTAGCTTATCTCGGCTACTAAACTTATTTTAATGTTTGCGAGTGTTGGCCCCCGAGTTGATCTTGGGAATTTTTGTGAGGTATTTGTTTGTTGTCAACCCCCGAGTTATCCGTCGGGGTTTTTCTGTTCGTATTTTGGTTATTTTGAAGTTCTTGTTTATATGATCCCGCGTCGCGCAGCTTGTTGGTTACACATAGTATGTGCCGATTTTGCTTTATCGTTATATTTCGTAACTTTTGTTGTTGACAGCCCCCGAGTTGGTCTTGGGGTTTTTGCGTTTTCAAGATAGTTATAACCTGTGTTATCGTTTTCTTCCTGTAAGGTCGTAATTTCGTTAACCCCTGAGATTGGGGTTTCAGCGTATGTTTTTGGGTGAGCTGCGTGTGTTTGGTAACACCCGAGACTGGAGTTGCGGGATTTTTTTTTTTTTTTTTTTTTGGCGCGATAAGGAGGAATTCCCTATTCCCTCGAGAGTGAGTAATCGAGAACATCGTAGGTAGTGCGGACATTCGTAGGTTTTTCCGAAATCATGTAAAGCTTAATTGTAATAAAAATGGCGAAATCATACAGATCTAACATAACTGAGATAACATGTTTGGATGTAAGACCTATCAATGTCTAGGCTTGATGGTCTTGTTTGATAAAGGGGCAGATGCGAGGTCTGGTCTCGGGCGGCCATTAAACGCGCTCGTTATCAGTATCCTCAAAGAGGTTATCCGCTTGGATTTCTTCTGGAGTTGCGGTATACAAGCTCGGGCCTCCGGAATTGCGGGATAAACATCCAGGGCATTTCCAGAACCGGCGTCGAGGGTCCGAGCGGCCTCGGATGTCGTAGTGTTCGAAGCAGCTCCACTCATAGCACATCCGGCATTTCGCCATCTCGTGCTTGGGCCCCTGGTCGTGGCATATGACACACCAACACAGCTTGGGCTCGAAGTCGACGTCATCATAGATGTTGTTCTCGTCCTCCTTAGTGAATGAGGGTACACCGGCGAGGAGGAGGTCGATAAAGTCGCAGATTTGGAGGTCCTCGTTATGGAGCATCCATTCCAAGTCCTCATCGGGAAAACGTTGGCGTAAGGCCCATCTCTCTGTCGTGGGTTATAAGAGCGACGAGATTTGGGGGGAGGTTGGCCGCGGCTACTCTGACCTTGGTCCGCGGGCCTCTTAGATTTTGAAACCACTTGTTTGAAAGGCATTTTTGTTTAGAGGGATGGACTGAGAATGAAGAAGATGGTTGTCCCCTCTTACGTAATGTTAGGTTGGTATTTATAGATGTAAGGTGCTACTGTGGCTATAAATGATGTGGGTCCCAGGCAACTCGTGACGTATAGTCGTCGACTTTTTAGTTGATTGGCGTTAGGCCTCGGGGTATATTGTCGACAAGAATGTCAGTGTGCATATGTAGAAACCTACGCGAGACCGAAATTTGGCCAACGTGATATGGAAAAAGTGGACTGTTCGATATCATAAGAAGTTTTGTCAATGAATTCAACTGTTTGTTTTTATAAGTTTAAAAATGTTACATCGGCATGATACATATTTTGTAGACAACATTTGTCTTTAGTTGATACACGACAACAGATAGATTTGTTATAGTGAACTATGATGTGCAGGGCGACTCGTTCCCTGTATACCCGTATGGCTGCCGAGGTGGGACCTGAGGCAGGCGGAAGAGACATTTCCCCTTCGGTCAGCTGCACTCCGGGGTCCTTCTCGACGAGAAGACGGGTGTGATGTCGCTACTTAAGGAGCATTCAGGCGAGGATCTCGTTATCGGTGTCCTCATATACATTGTCCGCTTCGAGCTCCTCCTTGGTAGCCGTATATAAAGTTGGTCCTCCATAGTTGAGGTCGATGCAGCGGGGGCATCGCCAAAACCGGCGGCGGGGATGTGGTGAGGGTTAGTTTACAGAATGGTGGATTGGTTGGTGGGGAATGATCTTCTTATGGCTGAATGGGTCAATATATAGGCGGGGTGGTGCCATTGGTTATCGCGTCTGGGCTCCACTGACTCATAAAAGCTGGGGCTAGGTGACTTGATTGGACGGGCATAGGCCTGTCGTTTGACCGGTGTTAATTTCGAAGCGTTTTGGACTGACGGGGCGGTTGTTTCGAGGTGTTATTAATGAAAGATTCATTATTTCCGGAGCGTGTGAGCTAAGTTAAGGGCTATCCGTTGTCGGTTAGCCGATATTGGGAAAATGTGCGTGGTAGCACATACGAGGTGCACGAGTTGGAGTAGAGAATGTTTTTATGCCGCGAGGGCGGGTCGCGGGACAGCTATGCTGGTGCTTTGTCGAGATTTATTCCTTTGGCCGAGTTATCTCGAATTGTGCCTTTTAGAGTAAGGGGAGGGTAGTTTCATTGCCTGTTTTGTCTGGACTATTTAAGTCGCGCGACATGGAATGTTCGGTTATTGCTTACAAGGTAGCGTTGTTTTCGTGCTATTGGTAAGATTAGGAGTGAGACGTTTGTCCCCGGGACTGTCCTGAGACAGGGGGTGTACCAACTTGTGTTGGCAGCAGATGGAGTTGGTGTCGCTAGGTGGCTAGTTTCAGGTAGTATGTCCGTTAATTCTTCGCGAGCTACCTTGGGCCGAGAGGTCGTGAGGCAGATGGCGCCAGTTGGCTTAGCTATATGGTAAATCAGCATTGTGCCGTAGCGTACTGCCGGGCTGCGACGGGATTGCAACACGAGCGACGTGCATTTAATGTCCTGCCTTAGTGTGCCGTTATACGAACATGTTTTTAGGAACTTTACAACGTAGAACAGAATATAACTATAGGTAATGTTATGTGGTTTATAGAGTTTTCCTTCTCAACAAAACATAAAAATAAAAATACACCCTATCCCCACGTCGGGGAACAAAAGAGAGAGTAGTAAATGTCCGGCCAGGTAGGTGGGGCGGCTTCGCGCAATGCGTCAATCACTGAAGTCGCCGTTAGTGGGGGATTCCTCCTCGGGGTCGGTGTCGCCAGACCTAGTGGGGTGATACTGCGGGCCCTCCTCGTCACCGTCCTGATTGCCGCCTTCGTCGCTGTCCTCGTTCATGTCGTCCAGGGAGTTGAGGATGGCGGTACACTCGTCGCAATGCCAGCTCTTTAGACCCGGGATAGGAAACAGGTAGTGAGTCTCCTCGGGTTGGCAGGCCGGGTGGAACCTCTGCCGGCACCGGTGGCATCGGGGCATCTCGGATCGGTTGCCCGCCTTGCCGCATACAGGGCAGGTACTGCGAATTATAGGCTTGGGTGGTGGATGCTGAGGAAGAGCAGGTGGGGGTGCATTGCGGCGAGACTTCGGGCAACAGGGGCAATGTTCGGAGGATCGCCTTTCCAGATCTACGAGGTACTCGACAAATTCGTGAAGCTTATGGCTAGGGTTTGACAACATCTGATCAAGACGGTGTCGGGGGAAAAAACGGAGCCAGCTTGCCCGGCCTCGGGGTGGTAGGTCTCGAACGGAAGTCGGGCGTCTCGGGGTGGGGTTACTGGGTTGACCCTTGTCCATCGGTTGCTTGCCACGATTGTTAGAAGGTTTTGGCGCCATGGCTCCGAGGTTTTTGTTAGACGGATATTTGGTGGTTAGGTACGGAGGGCCCGTGTATATATAACGGGGGGTTACTGTAGGTGCAATAAATGCATGTGTCAGACTATCATGAATGCTCAAGCTTGCTGGCGTCATCGGGATCCGCTACTTTTTTTTTACCGTGCCGCCCACTGCTTCGGGTAAACGGTAATCCTAGCGTGGGGGCAGGATTAACTCGTTGGGACGGCGCGAGATTAATGTCTCGAAGGGCAGCATGCTTCAAGGTTGTAGGGGATCTACGTCATATGGATTTTTGCAAAGACAAAGCCGAAGAGACGCGACGGTTCAATATTACTTCGGATATTGGCGCCAAAGGGCTGAGCGACGCGACGTTTTGGGTTTTTGAAGCGGCTGATCGAAGGGGAGCACGACACGTGTCGAGGGGTGTTCCTTGAGATTGGTGCTGATTTTTACAGTTCTTTACAGGGGCCCTATATAAAGAGAGGCGGGCCCGTGCGGATGTCCGCTTTCAGCAAGTTCCATTATCGGAGTAGTCTCGCTCATCGCTCTCGCTGATAAGGACAATTGGCGGAGACGACTGCACGAACATCTCGCGGGAGCGTTGATATGTCTATATTTCATCTATTATTTCGTCTTATTTTCAGACCAGATCTTGTGATTTTGACCACTAAATTGCATAGTTTATATTGAAAATCAATAGAATATGGTACTGCTGATGTTTTGTGGTTGAATTGCAGGAAATAGGCGAAAAACAGGCAAAAAGGCAGAGTTCTGACTTCCCCCATGCGACCCGCATGCCACATGACGCGGGTCGCATCGCAGCCCAGACGCGACCTCAGACGCGACCCTCACAGCTCGCACCCTTGCCACCTGACGCGGGTCGCATGGAAACTCATGCGGGTCGCGTCGAGTTAACTGAGCCAGGCCCAATTGAGGCCCATGAAGGAAATTATTTAAACTGAAGGCCTGGCAACAGAGAGGACATGGATTATTCCGCGATTTTCACGAGAGAAAGAAGAGATCGGAGCCTGGAGAGGAGAAAGACGATCTGGAGCTGAAGATGAGGCGATCTGAAGAAGAAGACTCAACCTGAAGCTTCAATCCTCTTCTCTACCTCTTCTCTCACTATGATTTGCTTTCTTTCTCTCTCTTGTTTTGATTTCGTTGATGACTGAGTAGATACTGTAGTTTCGAGGGTTTGGATTTGTAGTCTGAAACTTTGTTTGATGATGCATTTTGATTGATTCTTATTGTTATTTCGTATTTCTTTGATTCTTGTATTATCTGAGATTGCTTGATCTGAATTGTTTGATTCTTGATTGCTTACTGTTGAATGCCTTAGGCATCTCTTCTTGTACCAAAGGCTTGATGCTTCTTGCAATTAGGTTAAGTACCTGAGGTAGGTCTGAGAACCGAAAGGTGAGGTCAATGAGTAGCCGAAAGGTGAAAGTTTCTATATCAACCTGTAGATACCTTTAGTAAACAGAATCGAGAACTTAGGTTTAGATCAAACAGCTTGATTAAACCTGAGAAGGTGAAATTGCAATTCCAAACCAGGTCTGCTAAGCCAACACACGAAAGTTGAGGTTCAGTGATACTAGGTACGGTCAGTCTAACCTTACGCGATTTAAACAACAAGAAACTTGATATGTGCAGACTCAGCTCAGGGACCATGCGGGTCGCGTGACTTATCACGCGGGTCGCATCACTCGGGTCGCAAGCCACAGCTTGCGGGTCGCGTGTCAGGTTCGGAGCGCTTAAGGCCAAGCGGGTCGCATGCGAAAGCATGCGGGTCGCGTCACAAAGGTCGCATGCGAAAGTATGCGGGTCGCGTGGCAGGTCTGAGCAGCAAAGTTGAAGATGAAATCTGAAACCCTTGAAACACCCTTTTTTACCATAGTACAAAATACAAACATTTACTTGATTCTTTACTTGTTCATACATTGATAATTGAAATTGTTCATACATTCATTTGCTTCATTCATTTTACTTGTTCATACATACGAAAACTTAGGATTAAACAAAACCCCAATTCTCGCACTTCTAGTACCTAACTAGGATTAGTTAAGATTCAGAAAATAATCCGTCCCTGAGGATCGACACCCGTTCTAACTACAAAGACAGGGTTGTGCACTTGCAACCTTCGTCCAAGAGTTGAATAGGGTTTAAACTCCACAGCCTAGGCTGTGGTGAAACTCTGTACCTCTCATCTGGGAGCGAACAAGTTTTTGGCGCCGTTGCCGGGGACGGCTTTCATTTTCTGAATTTTTACTTTTTTTTAGTTAATCTAGATTTTAATCTGTATCTTTTATCTTTTCTTTTCTTTTACTGAAAACTGGCTCTTAACCATCCTCCTGCAGGTAGATACACACTGAAATACCAACTGAGGAGCAGAGGGCCACTTTTTGACGAAACTCCTCCAGACGAAACTGCTGCTGCTCAGCCATCTCTTGACGCGACCCGCACCGAGGTTGAAGCGACCCGCATCACATCAGACGCGACCCGCGAGACCTCTCACGCGACCCGAGTTGAAGAGATGTCAGAACATCCGAGCAGAGACGACAGGGAGGAACGAGAAAGAGACAGGGAAGAAGTCCTGACTGACCCCGAGGATGAAGAGACGGATGTCTTCATGCCAAGGACACTTCGAGAATTCAACGTGCCACGAGCTGGAGATGTCAGAGGAGCAATCAGGTTGCCAAGAGTACCTGGACAGCAACCGAACTTCAATCCAGGAGTGGTCAACATGGTTCAGCAGAACACCTTCCATGGCATGGATCACGAGGATCCTCATGCTCACCTCCAGACTTTTCTCGAGTGCATCACAACCATCAAGACCAATGGAGCAACCGCTGATTACACCAAACTGGCTCTTTTTCCTTTTACTCTTAGGGACAAAGCTAAGAAATGGTTAGGGTCGTTACCTAGGGATTCGATCACCAACTGGAAGGAATTATCTAAGTTGTTTCTAACTAGGTTTTTCCCTCACAAAAGAACAGCCAAGGTAAGAAACGAACTGACCAGCTTTAGGCAATTGTTAGATGAGCCCCTTAATGAGTCTTGGGAAAGGTTTAGAGAGTTGCAGTATTCTTGTCCGCACCATGGTTTACCTGATTGGTTGTTGATCCAAACATTTTATGATGGTTTGACAGAGAGCACTCGTTCTTATGTAGATGCAGTTGCAGGTGGAGCACTCATGTCCCGTGAGCCTCTTGAAGCCATGAACCTGATCGACGACATGGCACAGAACCAACAATGGTCCGGCCGCGACAATGCCCGACCAAGAGGTGGCGGCAAGTTCGAGGTCGATCACATCACTGCCTTGACCGCCAAGATGGATGCCATGCAGAGGGCGATGGACAAGCTGAGCGTGAAGGCAGTCGAACAACAACCGCAGAGTTGTGTCATGTGTGGAGACGAGAGACACAGCTACGAGCAATGCCCCTTGGCAGAGGTCGAAGAGAGCAACGAGCAGGTAAGTTCCTTGAACAACGAACCTTCATTTTTTCCAAAGCCTCCTTTCAACCGATCCTACTCCAAGGATCCGATTGAGCAACAAAATTGGAGGTGGAATCAAAACAATGCTCCTAGACCTCCTTTCAACAACTCGTTTCACAATCCGTCTTCCAATGACAACAACAACTCTTTCAATCGTCCGTCTTCCAGTCACAACAATTGGAACAATCCCTCTTCCAACAACAACTCCAACAAGAGCTTCTATCAGAATGCTTCTTTCCCCAATCAGAACAATCGAGCACCTCAAACCGGTCCTTCCAAACCGTACGTGCCTCCCTATGCGACCAATTTCACACATGAGCAAGGGAAGATGAATCAAATGATGTGGGAACAGATGCAGAGCATGTCTACTCAAATGGCGGCTCAAAACAAGTTGTTGGAGCAGTTGAGTCACATCGTCACTTCGAGCCAACCTCAACCTGGAAAGCTGCCGGCTCAGCCAGAGCCCAACCCCAGAGGAGATGTTAAGGCGATCACGCTGCGAAGTGGGACCCAGTACCAAGAACCAGCCTTCCCAACAGACCTGACTCCAGATGTGACACACACTGTTGAGACGCGACCCGCGTGCCATTCCACGCGACCCGCGTCACCCGAGTCACATGTCGACTCAGGTCGCATCGAGCCAAGACGACCCGCATCGACACCTGAAGGGTCAGCGGACGCGACCCGCGTGCCACCTCACGCGACCCGCGTGGAAAGACCTGACAAGGGGAAGGAGGCTGAGACACCTCCATCTGAGAAACTTCCAATCAAGCCTCCACCCTACAGGCCTCCTGTGCCCTTTCCCAGAAGACTAGCTGCAACCAAACTGGACGCACAATTCGCAAAGTTCACAGAAGTCCTGAAAGGACTGCACATCACGATCCCATTCACCGAGGCCTTGACTCAAATGCCCTCTTACGCCAAATTCCTGAAGGATATCTTATCCAACAAACGAAGCTTGGAGGGCAATGAAACGGTGAAGTTGACGGAACAGTGCAGTGCCATTCTGAAGAGCGACCTACCTCCCAAATTGAACGACCCAGGGAAGTTTTCCATTCCTTGCATCATTGGCAAGGCCACGATCAAGAGAGCTCTCTGCGACTTGGGAGCTAGCGTGAGCCTCATGCCGCGCACAATTTTCGAGCGAATGGGAGTAGGAGAGCTCAGACCCACGCGAATGACGTTGCAGCTAGCAGACTCCTCAGTACGATTGCCACTTGGCATAGTGGAAGACGTACCAGTTCAGGTCGGTAAGTACTTTGTACCTGTAGACTTCGTGGTCATGGAAATGGAAGAGGACAAGGAAGTCCCCATCATTCTGGGACGACCTTTCCTCAGGACTGCAGGTGCAATCATCGATGTGTCTCAAGGAACACTGACCTTGAACTTTGGAGGAGAGAGAGTGTGTTTCCAAATTGATCAAGCCATAAAGTACCCTTCTACAGCATCTTGTTCCCGGTTGGATGCGCACGAAAAATGCCTAACGGATTTGGTAGAAGAGTACTTCCTTGATCAGATCCATGAGAGCACGAAAGAACACACTCATTTCTTGTTTGAAGAAGAAGTCAGAAGAGCGGAAGTGAAAACAGCTGATTTGGGGGACCCTAACATGACTCGCATGCCTGATGATGCGAAACGTGAAAGCAACCAATCGGACCCTTGGTATGCCGGCATTGCCAATTTTATCGCTTCTTGGGATCTATCCGATCCCGCCCCAATCGAAGATTAGAGAAAGGAAGGTCGAGCTTGAGACCTAAAACAAGCGCTTCTTGGGAGGCAACCCAAGCCAGTTCATTCACTTGCATTACAGTTAGATTAGATTTAGAGATAGTCTAGAGTTAGATTAGATTTCTAGTTGTCTTCCTTTTGTAAAAATACCAAAAAGAACTCCTGACGCGACCCGCGTACGATTCTGCGCGACCCGCGTCATTTCGAACTGACGGCTGGCATTGAAGGGGCGCGTCGAAACGACGCGAGGTCCCTTTTTAACCCGCGTCTCCCTTCTTCTTTTCCCCTTCCCAGCCGCTAGCCTTCTCCTTCTCTTCTCCCTTTCTCCTCAACCGACGCGCTCTCCTTCTCGACCGACGAACGATCTACTTCTCTCGACCCTCGGTTCCCTCTCTCCTCCACCGACACCGTCAACGCCGCAGGTAAGTTTTCCCTTCTCTTGCTCCGTCGGTTCACCACCCTACCAGTCCCTTTGTTCACGCGACCCGTGTCCTGCCCAAATCGACCCGCTCCATTTCTCGGTTAAAACCTAAACCAGACAAGTCCGGTTCAAGCGACCCGTGTCCTGACTCACGCGACCCGCGTCATACCCCACGCGTGTCGCATCCCAAACCACGCGACCCGCGTCGTATTGAACCAGAGGCAAAATCAGGGGTAAAAACATGGATCCCCGCCGTGAAATCCGATCCAAGCACCGACAGGAGCTGAGGCAGGCCACTCCCTCTCATTCTTCTCGTCTTTCTGCCTCAGCCTCCCACCAAGCCACTCCCTCTCACTCCTCTTCTTCCTCTCATTCCACTCATTCTTCCCATCATTCCGCTCATCATTCCGAAAACCCTGAAGATGAGTCTGCTGCGTATGCCTCCGAGCCTTCCAATCCTCTTTCTGCTCAGTACACCCCTCGAGCAGATGCGTACCCACCACCACATTTCCGCCTCTCCAGTCGCGGCATGTTCGACCGTTTTGAGAACTTGCAGCAACGCACATTCGCCAACACTCGCCAAGTCGACTTGGGTACATTTCATGCCTTTGGAGTGTACGACGAGTTCATTCGCCTTACGGAGAGGATTGGGATCTCTTCCACCTTCTGGGACATTCGGTGTGACTGTTACGAGGAGCTCACGCTTGAGTTTCTCTCCTCGCTCAAGCTTAGGTGGGATGACGCAGACGAGCCCTACATTCGATTCCAGATGCGCGACGAGATTCGCAGGGTCGGTCTTGTCGAGTTGCGCGAGTGGTTTGGTTTCGCACCGAGACCTACAGTTGACGTCCTTTGCTACCGTGAGAACTTTGACCGAAACATCTTCTGGCGTTTGCTCACAGGTAAGGAGGTCTCCACAAGCAACGAGTACCGGAGCATGGCCATACCTCACCCTGTTCTCCGTTGCATCCAGCGCACTCTTGCAAATACCATTTTTGCGCGTGGCGAGACAGTTGCACGTGCTAATGAGCAGGACCTCGCATTACTAGATCACATGCTCCGTCCTGCGGAGGATTTTGAGCGGACCGATCTGATGCTCCATATGGTTAAGCACTGGCTGGATGTGCAAAAGAACATGAGGCCAAGGGGTACGATTCATATTGGCGCATACGTCACGCTCATTGCTGAGCATCTTGGCGTATCATTCGCCGGCTACACTCTTTCTCAGGGCTCGTCCATCATGGATGCCAAAGCCTTCCAGCAGGAGACGTTTATCAAGATCGAGCGAGGCCCTGCCAACCACCGTGACCGGTATTTCTGGCGCCTGCAGGATGGCAGTCAGCATCAGTTGCCTCGTGCATTCCATATCTCCTTCGAGGACGAGACCACTTGGCTATTTCCTCCACCAGAGCCAGCTGTGCAGGCACCACCACCACCACCTCCTCCTCAGCCACAGCCTCATTTCTTTGGTGATGTTCACATAGGTGCTGCTTCCATGCCACCTCCGCTGATCCACGACTCTACCTTTGCTGCTGGTCCTTCCTCGTCCGCCGCCGGTCCATCTTCCTCTTATTCTCGCCCCTCCTATCCACCTCCCATCACCGATCCCTCCATTCGTGATGTCTACAGCTTGGTGTATGACATGCGCCGCGATCATGGTGAGTTCCTCTTTGACATGCGGCGCGAGCAGGGTGATGCTCTCGATGATCTCCAGTTACGGGTGAGTACGCTAGAGGAGCAGATGCGAGGCTGGCGAGGCTTCGATCGTGATCCTCCGCAGGAGTGAGCGGGTATGTTTCCTCTTTCCCCTTCGCTTTTATTTCTCTTTATCTTTCAGTCTTGAAGCATTGAGGACAATGCTCAGGCTAAACTTGGGGGGGAAGATGACTTTTGTATCTTAGGATTTACTTTTGTGTTTTAGGATTTATTTTGATTGCACTTAGGTCATGTTTACTTTTCTCTGCATCTTTTAGGTGAAAAATTTGCTCGATTGTTGCAATTTGGGACCTATTTACCTATTTGAAAATTTTTATGTGATTGGGACGACCTTGGGAAATTGGATTTGACCTCATAATTGACCAAACAAAACTGATTAGGACCAAATGGTTTGAGATTTGAAAAATTGGAAACTTGAATGTCGAAATAGAATTTAGAAACTGAATTGTGCCCTTAAAATTTGGAAATAGGGATTTCAAATATAGAAAGGTTGGGATATCCGTTGGTGTGAATGAACGCTAGTGGATGTGTGTATTCATGGTATGTGCAAATAACATAAAAAAAAAAAAGAGAGAGAAAATGAAAATAAAAAGGAATGAAAAGACGGAGAACATAAGAGTACTGGCAATAAGTCTTGAATGGACGCCTTTGAGCTCGTCTCCCAATTAGAAAAGAAACAAACAAATACAATAAAATTTTTGCATATATCAACACACGAAGTCCGCAACTTTCTGACCTAAGCTTGATTCAAGCTTGGGGGGGACAAAAAGGGAAATCTCCTACAAATGAGGGCATAGTTTAGTGAAAGAATGATAATTCGATAGTTCAAATAATCAGTTTTGCAAATTCTGAAACATTTAAAAATTGAGGTTTTGTTAATCGATTTGTGAAGTGAATCAGAATTGACCAAGGAAAGTCCAAATCATAATAAGAAGATTCTTCAGTTTCTTTATTGGAGCGATTAAGTAAATTTTCACGTTTTAGGCATTTAGCTTGCATTTAGATCCCAAACCCGGTTTGAAAGTACAGATTTGCTTGAGGACAAGCAAAGGGTAAGCTTGGGGGAATTTGATATGTCTATATTTCATCTATTATTTCGTCTTATTTTCAGACCAGATCTTGTGATTTTGACCACTAAATTGCACAGTTTATATTGAAAATCAATAGAATATGGTACTGCTGATGTTTTGTGGTTGAATTGCAGGAAATAGGCGAAAAACAGGCAAAAAGGCAGAGTTCTGACTTCCCCCATGCGACCCGCATGCCACATGACGCGGGTCGCATCGCAGCCCAGACGCGACCTCAGACGCGACCCTCACAGCTCGCACCCTTGCCACCTGACGCGGGTCGCATGGAAACTCATGCGGGTCGCGTCGAGTTAACTGAGCCAGGCCCAATTGAGGCCCATGAAGGAAATTATTTAAACTGAAGGCCTGGCAACAGAGAGGACATGGATTATTCCGCGATTTTCACGAGAGAAAGAAGAGATCGGAGCCTGGAGAGGAGAAAGACGATCTGGAGCTGAAGATGAGGCGATCTGAAGAAGAAGACTCAACCTGAAGCTTCAATCCTCTTCTCTACCTCTTCTCTCACTATGATTTGCTTTCTTTCTCTCTCTCTTGTTTTGATTTCGTTGATGACTGAGTAGATACTGTAGTTTCGAGGGTTTGGATTTGTAGTCTGAAACTTTGTTTGATGATGCATTTGGATTGATTCTTATTGTTATTTCGTGTTTCTTTGATTCTTGTATTATCTGAGATTGCTTGATCTGAATTGTTTGATTCTTGATTGCTTACTGTTGAATGCCTTAGGCATCTCTTCTTGTACCAAAGGCTTGATGCTTCTTGCAATTAGGTTAAGTACCTGAGGTAGGTCTGAGAACCGAAAGGTGAGGTCAATGAGTAGCCGAAAGGTGAAAGTTTCTATATCAACCTGTAGATACCTTTAGTAAACAGAATCGAGAACTTAGGTTTAGATCAAACAGCTTGATTAAACCTGAGAAGGTGAAATTGCAATTCCAAACCAGGTCTGCTAAGCCAACACACGAAAGTTGAGGTTCAGTGATACTAGGTACGGTCAGTCTAACCTTACGCGATTTAAACAACAAGAAACTTGATATGTGCAGACTCAGCTCAGGGACCATGCGGGTCGCGTGACTTATCACGCGGGTCGCATCACTCGGGTCGCAAGCCACAGCTTGCGGGTCGCGTGTCAGGTTCGGAGCGCTTAAGGCCAAGCGGGTCGCATGCGAAAGCATGCGGGTCGCGTCACAAAGGTCGCATGCGAAAGTATGCGGGTCGCGTGGCAGGTCTGAGCAGCAAAGTTGAAGATGAAATCTGAAACCCTTGAAACACCCTTTTTTACCATAGTACAAAATACAAACATTTACTTGATTCTTTACTTGTTCATACATTGATAATTGAAATTGTTCATACATTCATTTGCTTCATTCATTTTACTTGTTCATACATACGAAAACTTAGGATTAAACAAAACCCCAATTCTCGCACTTCTAGTACCTAACTAGGATTAGTTAAGATTCAGAAAATAATCCGTCCCTGAGGATCGACACCCGTTCTAACTACAAAGACAGGGTTGTGCACTTGCAACCTTCGTCCAAGAGTTGAATAGGGTTTAAACTCCACAGCCTAGGCTGTGGTGAAACTCTGTACCTCTCATCTGGGAGCGAACAAGTTTTTGGCGCCGTTGCCGGGGACGGCTTTCATTTTCTGAATTTTTACTTTTTTTTAGTTAATCTAGATTTTAATCTGTATCTTTTATCTTTTCTTTTCTTTTACTGAAAACTGGCTCTTAACCATCCTCCTGCAGGTAGATACACACTGAAATACCAACTGAGGAGCAGAGGGCCACTTTTTGACGAAACTCCTCCAGACGAAACTGCTGCTGCTCAGCCATCTCTTGACGCGACCCGCACCGAGGTTGAAGCGACCCGCATCACATCAGACGCGACCCGCGAGACCTCTCACGCGACCCGAGTTGAAGAGATGTCAGAACATCCGAGCAGAGACGACAGGGAGGAACGAGAAAGAGACAGGGAAGAAGTCCTGACTGACCCCGAGGATGAAGAGACGGATGTCTTCATGCCAAGGACACTTCGAGAATTCAACGTGCCACGAGCTGGAGATGTCAGAGGAGCAATCAGGTTGCCAAGAGTACCTGGACAGCAACCGAACTTCAATCCAGGAGTGGTCAACATGGTTCAGCAGAACACCTTCCATGGCATGGATCACGAGGATCCTCATGCTCACCTCCAGACTTTTCTCGAGTGCATCACAACCATCAAGACCAATGGAGCAACCGCTGATTACACCAAACTGGCTCTTTTTCCTTTTACTCTTAGGGACAAAGCTAAGAAATGGTTAGGGTCGTTACCTAGGGATTCGATCACCAACTGGAAGGAATTATCTAAGTTGTTTCTAACTAGGTTTTTCCCTCACAAAAGAACAGCCAAGGTAAGAAACGAACTGACCAGCTTTAGGCAATTGTTAGATGAGCCCCTTAATGAGTCTTGGGAAAGGTTTAGAGAGTTGCAGTATTCTTGTCCGCACCATGGTTTACCTGATTGGTTGTTGATCCAAACATTTTATGATGGTTTGACAGAGAGCACTCGTTCTTATGTAGATGCAGTTGCAGGTGGAGCACTCATGTCCCGTGAGCCTCTTGAAGCCATGAACCTGATCGACGACATGGCACAGAACCAACAATGGTCCGGCCGCGACAATGCCCGACCAAGAGGTGGCGGCAAGTTCGAGGTCGATCACATCACTGCCTTGACCGCCAAGATGGATGCCATGCAGAGGGCGATGGACAAGCTGAGCGTGAAGGCAGTCGAACAACAACCGCAGAGTTGTGTCATGTGTGGAGACGAGAGACACAGCTACGAGCAATGCCCCTTGGCAGAGGTCGAAGAGAGCAACGAGCAGGTAAGTTCCTTGAACAACGAACCTTCATTTTTTCCAAAGCCTCCTTTCAACCGATCCTACTCCAAGGATCCGATTGAGCAACAAAATTGGAGGTGGAATCAAAACAATGCTCCTAGACCTCCTTTCAACAACTCGTTTCACAATCCGTCTTCCAATGACAACAACAACTCTTTCAATCGTCCGTCTTCCAGTCACAACAATTGGAACAATCCCTCTTCTAACAACAACTCCAACAAGAGCTTCTATCAGAATGCTTCTTTCCCCAATCAGAACAATCGAGCACCTCAAACCGGTCCTTCCAGACCGTACGTGCCTCCCCATGCGACCGATTTCACACATGAGCAAGGGAAGATGAATCAAATGATGTGGGAACAGATGCAGAGCATGTCCACTCAAATGGCGGCTCAAAACAAGCTGTTGGAGCAGTTGAGTCACATCGTCACTTCGAGCCAAACTCAACCTGGAAAGCTGCCAGCTCAGCCAGAACCCAACCCCAGAGGAGATGTAAAGGCGATCACGCTGCGAAGTGGGACCCAGTACCAGGAACCAGCCTTCCCACCAGACCTGACTCCAGATGTGACACACACTGTTGAGACGCGACCTGCGTGCCATTCCACGCGACCCGCGTCACCCGAGTCACATGTCGACTCAGGTCGCATCGAGCCAAGACGACCCGCATCGACACCTGAAGGGTCAACGGGCACGCGCGCGATGCGCAATTCGTGGAAGTTAGTCTTCTGTTCCCATCAGCGACAAGTTGTCGCAGTCAGAGTTGGTGGTTTGACATTTTTTACGGTGAATTCGTAAAAAAGGACGCAAGGGGTCGCATTTCTTTGGATCAGTTAAAGTTCTTGTTGCCGCAAGCAGACGATCGAGCCCATGATGATGAGAGAGGGCTCTGTATTTACTGGAAGATGCCCCGATGCGGGTTCCAGCTGCCTTTGACTCCATTCCAGATTACTTTTTTGACGACGCTGGATATAACCCCTGCCCAACTGACAAGTGTAGGATGGTGCTATCTTGTCAGTTTCGAGAGGCTATTCGATGAATTTCGGGTTTGTTTTGACGGGCTGCGGCCGAGTATGGCCCTGTTCGCATATTATTTTAGTCTGTGCGTGGCTTCATCGGATTTTGTCGCTGTGAGGAGGAGAACTGACGCGCCGGAAATTTTCGACTATGAGACACATAAGAAGATCTTGAGGAAAATTGATAGCTGGAATAGGGGCTGGGTGTACTTGACTAAGCCCGAGGAAGTTGAGTCGCTGCAAGGTATTCGTCGCTCGTGGCGACAGATTAAGAAGGGTGAAGATGATAGTTCGTGGGAGGGGAAGCCCGAGATGAACGGCTTCGAGATGAGCGCTGCTGATAACCGGGCTGTCGAAGTTATCGAGGATTTGTCGCGAGGTAGTGTTTGCGCATATATATTTCTTTTAATAAAGAATCTTAACTGTTTCCCTATATATATGACCCTTGAGTGCACATTTTTGATGCAGCTTACGGCCTGATGGATTTCTCTTTTAATGGGCTGAAGGCGATCCCCGAATTGGTTTGCTCGCACATGGATAGGGATGGCAAAAAAGCCCAGCGGCCCGTCGGCCCGGCTATGCCTGCCTGGCCCAGCCCTTTACCCGGTCGGCCCATCACTGTAACAGGCAAGGTAAGGCCGGGCATAAGGACGGGCCAGGCCAGGCCTGGGCTTAAGCCGAAGCCCACAGGCAGCCTGTTGGGCCTATAATTTAATACAAACAGAGTACAGGATTTTGAATATTAGGGTTTTTGTGAGAGCCGCAGCCGCTCACTGTTTGGTACTCTTTCCCTCCTCTCTCTTTCGCTCCTCTCTGACTCTCTCCCGGTCGCTCCTCTCTCTCTCGCTCTCTTCAGCACCGCACCCAGCAGGCCAGTGCCGACTGCCGAAGCTCTTCTCTGACTCTCTCCCGGTCGCTCCTCCCTGACTCTCTCCCGGTAAGCTCCTCTCTCTCTCCCGCTCTCTTCAGCAAAGCTCTTTGCCCTCTCTCCGATTTAGCAGCAGTGCAGCACAAGCTCTGTTGCATTTTTTTGTTGGCTCCGATTTAGCAGCACCCGATTTACCAGTACTGTACCACAGTACTAGCCAACAAAAATTCGGCTATTGCTCCGATTTACCAGTACTGTACCAGACATTTTATTGTCTCTGTTGCTCTCTGAACTTTATTAAGAGCAAATAATTATTGTCTCTGTTGCTCCGATTTATAGTTTTATTAATTTCAAGTAATTTCTGAACTTTATTAAGAGCAAATAATTATTGAGAAAAGTATTGGAACATAGGAGGGCTGCATTTCCATCTAAGTTGATTAAATGCATCAAGTGTCAGGATAGATTCTTGTATTGATTCAGGGGTTAATTTCAGTATAATCTCTCTAACACTCGGCTGCTTGTGATTCCACCGGAATACATAGTACTAATTGACTGATTTAACTTTTAAGTTGGGGATGTGTAGAAGAAAATTTTGGAATTTTGATATTATTTAAATTTTTATTTTTATAAATGGTAACTGCTCTTTGATTATCATTTGCACTTTTTGCTCCATTTATGCAGTATGGATTGAACCAGAATGAGTACACATTCAATCCCGTTGACAGCAAAGTATGAATGGACATTTCAAATGGAAAGCTCCAGTTAAAGGAGAAATGAAGGTTTTGGTACAGCACAAAAAAAGAAATTTGTGCTATTGATAGGTAGAAAAATGTCTCAATCTCATTTATTTTTTTCTTTTCTTATCATTTCGGGTGTTTATGACTAGAGGTTTTGTGTGCTGTGTACATATCAATGGTATGCATTTGTTCTTGTCATGCTCTTGATGTATGTCTATCATATGGTATATGCTTGTTAGTATGATATATATATTGATTGTTTAATTCTTGGACAAATCTTATAACTGTGTCACATGAGAAAATGTTGATATTCTTCTAGGGATCAAATGGCTGGAGCAATTTTTTAGTACCTGAAAATTTATCTAGAATATCTTGCGTACCAAATGCCCAAGGAGAAGGCAATAAATATCTTGAGAATCAGAGTATAAGAACTTGAATTCTCTTTCCTTGTTATTTTTTTTATGATAGATGGAACTTGGAAGTCTAGCTTAGAGGACCGGAACTTAGAAGTCTAGCTCACGGCCTTAACATTCTGGTGCCGCATTCAGGTACAAAGTTGGTTCTTTGTTCTATTTTTTGTCACCCTATTTAGACTTTTAAGGAACAGAAATCTGGTATACTACTAATGTTATATGGTTTTGATATTGAAAGTAACAAGTGGCGTGGAGAGAGAAAAATGTTTTTATATTGTTCTTTATGTGGTGATTTATGCAGCTGCTCAAGCAAAGGAAGAAATACTGAAACAAGTGAAGGAGGCATCCAGGAATAATAATGTGAGTCCGATTCATATGTACACTTACAAAACCTGAAAATATGTTTGTAACCCTACAAATCATTCAATTATAGCAGCTGTTGCTTGCTATAATTTTTTTTTTTAGACAAAATGGCTGAACCTTACCATGGCTGAACCTTGCTATAATTTTATTTTTTAGGCAAAATGGCTGAATCTTACCATGGCTGAAGCTTGCTATAATTTTATTTTTTAGGCAAAATGGCTGAACCTTACCATGGCTGAAGCTTGCTATAATTTTTTTTTTTTAGGCAAAATGGCTGAACCTTGCTGTTTAGATGTTTCGACTATTATTTTGATGTCGTGCTTTGCTGCTTAGACGTAATCCATTTATTATTTTGATGTTAAACTATGTAGGCTTTGTTGTTTGTTGTTTGCTATTAAACTTTGAATTATTTTGTTGTGTGAACTTGGTTAATTGATACTTGAACTTAATTTCTAATCATGTTGTAGCTTAATTTTGTTGTAGCTTAATTGATACTTGAAATTGGTTAATTGATACTTTGAATTATTTTGTTGTAGCTTAATTTCTAATCATGTTGTAGCTTGATTTATTAGTTTTATGGTGATGATTATGTTAAATTCTATATTGTGCATATGATTGTGTTAAATTTATTTTATTGGGCTGGGACGAGCATACGGGTACGGGCCGGGTAAGGCAGCCCATGGGCATGGGCAGGCAGGCAGGCACAGGCAGGCGTGGGCATGGGGAAAAAGCCCATGGGTGGGCCGGGCATAGATTTTGAGGCCCATCAGATTGGGCCAGGCAGGTCGGGCATAGGGATGGTAACAGGCAGGTAAGGCATGGGCTTAGCAAAATACCCGTGGGCACGGCCCATTGCCATCCCTACACGTGGAGGGGCTGTATTCTGGGTCGCCGGGGGCCAAGGCGGCTCCTGCTCAACCGCCTGCTGGTGTTGCGGAGCGTACGGTCAAGAAGGGAGCCGGGGGTGCAGAGTTGAGGAAGCGGAGGTCGACGCACGAAATTGATAGTGGTGTAAAGGGGAAAGGTCCAATTACAAATAAGAAGAGGAACGTGACACGACCACCTTTAGCCCCGAGCCCGAGGGACGTCGCCACTGCCCCTTCGTCGGAGGTAGCAGTCCCTCCTTCGGGTGCGGCTTCAGTCGTGTTGGCCCAAGAAGTTCCGGCATCGACTGGGGGGCAAGGTGGGGGCGGGAGTTCAAGCACGACCGCTTCTCCTGAGACGGCACCTACTCCGTCCGAGGGTTCTCGTAAGGTTGGTCTTCCGGACAAGGTTGGGGTAGGGACCATCTGCAAGACTCCCTTCCCGTTAGATCAACCGGACGGGTGCCTCGCCTTGTTCCCTCACTTGGCTAAGATGCAAAGCGCTAAGGAGCGACCCCTGGAGAGCGCGACGTTTTATAGGGAGGCCTTCCGCGCTTTGGAACAAAAGAGATAGGGTTTAGGGTTTATTTTTATGTTTATAGGGAGGCCTTCCGCGCTTACGGATAGGGTTTATTTTTATGTTTATTTTTCGGGGGGGTTTCATATCTAGGATGGCCTGCGACTTGGAGGGGTGTATCTCTATGCCTCTCATGGACACCATGAATCCGAGGAACTTTCCTCCTGTAAGACCGAAGAAGCTGTTCTTAGGATTGAGTTTCATATCAGCCTGGTTGAGCGTCGCGAATGTCTCGCGCAGGTCCTGCACGTGGTCCAGGTCGGACATGCTCTTCACTAGAAGGTCATCTACGTAAGCCTCTATATTCCGACCTATCTGCTCGTGGAACACCTTATTCACCATTCTTTGGAAAGTAGCCCCCGCGTTCTTCAGCCCAAAAGGCATCACTCGGTAACAGTATAACCCGGAGTGAGTCGTGAAAGCCGTTTTGTCCTCATCTTCTGGGCACATCCTGATTTGGTTGTACCCCGAGAACGCATCCATGAAGCTTAGGAATGCGTGTCCGGAAGTAGAATCTACCAGCTGGTCGATCTTCGGCAAAGGGAAAGGGTCCATAGGGCACGCCTTGTTCAAGTCAGTGCAGTCGATACACATTCTCCAATCTCCGTTCGCTTTTCTCACAAGCACAGGGTTCGCCAACCATTCCGGACAAGTCACATTCCTGATAAAACCAGCTTCTAGTAGCTTGGCTACCTCGGCCTTCACTGCCGAACGCCTCTCGGCTCCCATGTTCCTTCTCCTCTGTACAACAGGTTTTGCCCCGACTTGATGTGTAGTCGGTGCTCTGCTATGGATCCCGGGATCCCGGGCATGTCTGCGGCGGTCCATGCAAACACTGTCTGGCTTTCCCGAAGGAAATCAATCAGTTTCTGCCTTGCGCTTCCCTGAATTGCTTTGCCGATATTCAAAAACTTACCATTGCCGAGGTCGACTTGGTTGACTTCATCGGTCGGTTCGGCGGATGCATTTGATTCCCCTCTGTCAGTGGGATCCAAGACCATGGGTGTGTGCGGGGGTAAAAACTCTTTGCTGGACCGTAGGCGCGGGCCAGCGGGATCTGACCTCGTCCCTGCTTTCACATCTACTTGGTGAACCGCTCCTCCTCGCCCTTCGAGGGAGGTTTGATAGCACTCTTGGGCCACCTGCTGTTGCCCACATTCCTCTCCCACCCCATGGTTGGTAGGGAATTTGATCTTTAGGTGGGGGGAGGACACAATGGCTCCAATTTTGTTTAGGGTGCCCCTGCCAATGATCGCAATGTATGCGGAAGGGGCGTCCACTACGAGGAAGCCAACCATGACTTCAGTGATGGGAGGCGAGGACCCGAATGCTACTTTCAGCCGGACGATCCCTTTAGGTCGGAGGGAATCGCCAGTGAACCCAACTAGCGGTGTCACCTTCTTCTGGGACTTCTCAAACTGTATCCCCATCTTTTCGAAAGCTGAGAAGTACAGGATGTTAGCCGAGCTTCCCGTATCTACAAGGATCCTCTTCACCCCGAACTCCTCTATTTTGAGCCTTAGCACTATGGGGTCGTCATGGGGCCACGCAATGGTGCCGAAGTCTTTCTCGGAAAAGCATATGGCCTCGTCTATTCGGGGCCTCTTTCTTTTAAGGGGCCTTTCAACGTTCAGTACGGTAGGGTACGGCTTGGTGGTGCTTCGGTTATGTTTCTCAGGGACCGGCACCTCGTGCCCTCCGCTGATAACATTGATCTCCACGCTTGGCCGCTTGCCGGATGTTCCCGGTCCTTTTCCCTTACCTTCTCCGGGCTTCGGTCCCGCATACCCGGGCCCCTTATAATCGTCTCGGTAGGAGGCCTTCTTCTTGTGTTCAACTTCCCCATTGTACTCCTTTGTAAACTTTTGGAAGAATTCCGGCTTGATGTACTCGATTAGTTTCCCCTCTCTGGCCAATCTTTCTAACACGTCCTTCAGCTGGAGGCAGTCTCCCGTAGAGTGCCCATTGAAACGGTGAAATAGGCACTTTACCGCCTCGTCTTTTTTCTCGAAAATACTCTTGCGCAGCGGCCTTGGGACTTCGGGCATGTCTTTTATGACATGATACATCTCGCTCCTCTTCTTGATAAAGGGGGCGTATCGCACATAGTGGGGTCGATAGCCCTCTCTGCCATCTTCGCGCCGTTCTTCTTGTGGCACAGACAGGATATTTCTTTTTGGCGGCTCTCGCCTTCGGGACAGACCGCCACCGGGCTGCCGGTCACGCTGCTGCGGTTTTGGTGATCTGGACCGCGGCCTAGCGAATTGGACAGCATCCTCCTCAGCCCGGATGTATCCTTCGGCAAAAGCTAAGAATTCCGGTAAACTCTTAAACTCTCTTTTCCGGGCATCATACCGGAGGGTGCCTGGTCCTCCTTGCCAGAGCCCATTCTGTACAGCCGCCAGGGCGATGTCCTCGCTGTAGTTTCGGACCTCCCTAGAGGCCTTGACGAACCTATTCACAAAGGTCCGAGTGGTCTCCTGGTGTCCTTGGACATACTTCAGGAGGGAGTCGCATGTCGCCCGCGGGGGTCGGAGCATGTCGTAGCGGACCAGGAAGGCTCTCGCTAATTGATCAAAGGTTTTTATGGATTCTTGCCTCAGTCTCATGTACCATTCCCACGCCTCCCCCGCCAGACAAGTGGTGAAAATGCGGCACGCGACGGCGTCCGATGCCCCGTGCAGTCGAAGCCTTTCATAGAACCCGTACACAAAGTTCTGCGGGTCCTGAGCGTCGCCGCTTCCTTGGAAGCACGGGAGGCCGACAGGGTATTTGAAGTCGCCCATGGGGGCCTTGTAAAGTTCCGGGGCTAGTGGTCCTTCCAAAATATTCGTCGACCCGGAACGAGTCCCTGCTCTCCTTCTTTCCCTCTTAGCTATCTCTTTCTCCACCCCTTTCTGGATCATCGTGTTTATCATTGCCATATTTACTCCCGCCGCTTCTGGCGGGGTGAGTGGTCTTCGTCGCCTCTTAGGGGGTGTTTGGCGACGCTCTTCTCGCGAGTGACGGGACTGATCGTCTTTCCTCGAGTGACGAGACCGTTCCTCAGTTTGTTTGACGGGGCCTTCTCGAGTCCGCTCCGTTCTCGCTTGACCAGCACTCCTTCTCGAGCTGGCCTCCGCGGACGAGCCTTCGCTTTCTTCCCGTTCAGCCCCAAAGGATAGCCTCCGCCGTGATCCGCCAACCTGTCTCGTTTCCCCCTCGCCTACAAGGGTCTCAAGTTCGGGGTCAGGGTTGTCAAAGTCGCCTTCTGTGTTGCGCAGACTGGGCTCCGGGTTGTTCGATCCAGGCCCAGTTCGGATTAATTGCACTACGGGCGGTGGGGGATGAATCATTCGTACCCCGGGAGCTGAGGTGGGAGTTTGGGGATAGTAGGGCAGGTTGGGATCAGCCTATGGAGGGTAGTGTGCTAAGGGGGTGGCTGGATACTGTGAGCATGGAGGAGCGTACTGCTGGTACGGAGAATAGTTGTAGGGAGGTGGGTACACGTACTGGGGGACGTACGGAGAATGGTATTGGGCATAAATCATCTGGTTTTGTGTGTTTTGGGGGGTCGACCCGATCGGCCCGGTAGCCTGGGCAGTCATGATGGTCGAGTCGATCGGTCTTGCGATTGGTGCAGAAACACCAAGAGACTCCAAGTCTACCCCGGATGGGTTAATCGGTACCCCATCGGGTGGCATGCCCAGGGAGGGGTTCGGCGGGATAATCGGGTTGGGAGTCTTCTGACCCAGTTTGCCGAGGGGGTTTTTACTCGTCGCCCCCACGGTCGGGTCTTCTCGGGGAGTTTTCTTCGAGAGCTCTTTGGGTCGAACGCCCGAGGTTAGGTCGGTCGGGGACTTCGCGTTCTCAGCTCGTCGGTTAGATTGTTCCGTCCACCGAGCTGCCTCCTCGGGGGCGGTCTTGCCCATGTCCGTTTGTTTGATTGCGGAAGTCATCTTGCTCAATTGAGGCTGGGGGCCCCACGGTGGTTGATACGTTCCTTCCCAAGGGGGCCGGGCCGTACTTGGACTCGGTCCAGTAAGGTGCGTGCACGTCCTGTTCCTGGGAAGCAGGCCGCGCGGAGGCAGGCTGCCGAAAATGTAACTCGTCCCGGTTCAAGCGACTCGGGCCGAGGGGGTGGACACGCGGGGTGTCGGAGGGGTATTAACGCTCTAACCCTTTTTAATACCTCCTCTGGTTATAGTGAATGCGGTCCCTCTCTCTGGGGATTTCTCTGCCTTAAATAGGGTCGCCTTTACTGTATCGGGGTCTTGTCATCATTAATGACGGGGGCCCGCATAACTGTTTTGGAGGCGTCCGCATAATAGGCGATAATATCCGCATAATCTGTCACAAGCCTAATCAGCGAGGCCGTATGTCGGCCTTCTCTGGCTGTTTGGCATGTTTAGGCTTTGAGCCTCGTTTTATTTGATTCCGAGCTGGCCCCTGTGAGGGGTCCGAGTCCCAGGCTTTTAACCTCGGGCTGGCCCCGGGAGGGGGTCCGAATCCCGGGCTGTTCTCGACCTCGGGCTGGCCCCGGAGGGGGTCCGAATCCCGGGCTGTTCTCGGCCTCAGGCTGGCCCCATGAAAGAGGTCCGAATCCCGGGCTACTTCTGGGTCGTGGCCTGTTTTTGCAGGGGGAGGGGGCCTATTTCGTTTCATTCTATTTTGGGCCGGCCTTTAGTGTATTTAAATCTGGGAGTGCTCTATTGGGCCAGGCCTGGGCTTTTTAAGGGCCATTGGTATATGGACCTATCAAGTTACATTTTCATTTACATTTACATTGACATCCTACATCCAACATGTTTGACATCGGGTACAATTGCATAAAATTATACCTACCACATAAAATTATACCTAATCGGATGCAATTTAACAAAATTAAACCTAATCGAATGCTAATTTACAAAATTAAACCTAACAATAACCTAACTAACCTAATTAACAAAATTAAACCTAATCGGATGCAATTTAACAAAATTAAACCAAATCGAATGCTAATTTACCAAATTAAACCTAACAATAACCTAATTAACAAAATTAAACCTAATCGGATGCTATTAAACAAAATCAAACCAAATCGAATGCTAATTTACAAAATTAAACCTAACAATAATCTAATTACACCTAATTAACAATAACAATAACCTAATTACACCTAATTAACCTAATTAACAAAATTAAATCTAATAGAATGCAATTTCACATAATTAAACCTAACAATAATCTTGACAACAAATTCAATCTTAAATTGTTGTTAATTTACAAAGTTCTAAAATATTTAAAAAAAAAAATTTACCTTCTAGGGTTCTGAGGTCAGCGGGGGAAGCGGTGAGCGGATCTGCGGACCTGGACGTTATGGAGAATGACGGCTAGGCGCTTTTTTTTTTCTGCTTCCGTCGGTATCGTTCCTCTTCTTTTTTTTTCCGCCGCGTCTCTCTTTTTCGGTTTCTCTGTGTTTTTTTTCGGAAGGTTACGGACAGAGAGGAAAAGAGTGGGTACTTAGGCGTTTAAAAAAAAAGGGCTGGCCGTCATGGTTCGGAATGGCCAGAGATTAATTTTTTTTCTTTTCCGCATCTGGCCGTCATCGTTCGGAACATCCTCGAATTATTTTTTTTTCTGCGCAGGCCGTTATGGTTCCGGACGGCCAGACCTTTTTTTTTCTTCTCTCCCGGGACGTCATGGTTCCCATCGGCCAGCCCCTCTTCTAATCTACGTCGCTAAGCATTGTTAAGCTGGCCGTTACAGTTCGTAACGTTCCGTGGACGTTACGAACCGTAATGTCTTTGTTATATCTGAAAATACCGCAAAATCGTTATTCTATGTCGATATTAATTTATTCTTTTTTCTATTAATAAAAATTTCGGTAGGAGTGAGGCCAAGGTCCCTTAATTTGTCATTGAAAGCGAGAAGGCTACATTTCATTATTGTCACCAAACCCAGTCAAAGGGAGTCCTACACTCCTACTTCATTATTCTCACCAAATATTCTGACGACATTTCACCAAATCTCTAATTAATTGTTTAATGTTACACGCTGGACACAAGAACGAAGAAATGTTATAATATTACAGCGAATAGTTCCAACAGTCAATTATTTAATATTATCTTCATATGAAAGTGTAATTGAAGACTATATTTTTTATTATTCTAAAAAAATTACTATTTTTTATGTTAGAAAATCAATTGATTTATGAATTCGTGATAATTCAAAAGTAGTGATTATCCCCGACATTTTTATTAATATCCAAAGTTAATTACAAATTAATAAATTTACCCATAATTCCCGAGTTTTTCCAAAAATGTCCAAATCGGTCATAAAACAGCCGGTTTTCTCTCTCCCATAAACCGGCCATTTTATGGCCGGTTTCTTTTTTTTTGTTTTTACTATGAAGAGCAAGATAATGAAATCTAACACTGAAAATTTGAATTTTTTGTTTAAATTTTTTGTTAGATTACTTCTTTTGATTTATAATTAGCATATTTATACTAAAATACATTAGATTACTTGAATTATGTTGAATTACACTATATTGCATTAAATTATGCTGAATTACACTAAATTACATTAAATTACGTTAAATTACAATAACTTCACTAATTATGCTGAAATACGGTAAATTACGCTAAACTACGCAAAATTACACTAAACTAGACCGATTTTGTGCCATCTTTCATGAATCATAAAAAATAGTAAAAAAATTCCAAAAATAATAAAAATTGGTATTCTACAAGTTCATTATGTAACTAATTTACTGAGCTACTTAGATTGAATAATAGAAATGAAAATCTTAATCGGAAACTTGAACTCAAGTTTTGAGGCTCTTCCCTTAGTTTTTTGGCAATTCTGAATTTTGAAATCTGGCATCATAGCACCAATGCATGCGTATTTTCGCAAGCTTTCTGAAAAGTGGTCATTTGCTGAAATCGGACACTCGAGCGCCGTTTTATGGCCGTTTGAAGTTTCGTTGTCGTTTTTTTCCTTTTCAGTGAAGATATCGTCCCTATTCATATGCAATTTAGCGTAATTTACCGTATTTTAGAGTGATTTAATGTAATTTAGCGTAATTTAACGTAATATAGTGTAATTCAACATAATTTCAAGCAATTTAGCGTATTTTAGTATAAATATGCTAATTATACATCAAAAGAAGTAATCTAACAAATAATTTAAATAAAAAATTCAAATTTTCAGTGTTAGATTTCATTAGCTTGCTCTTCATAGTGTCTCTTAAAAAAAAATAGTTTCTAAATATAAATCACTATGAAGATAAAAGAGAAACAAAAAATAGTTTCTAATTATACATCACTATGAAGACACACAGTAATTTACCGAAATTTACCGTATTTTAGAGTAATTTAACATAATTTAGCGTAATTTAATGTTATATAGTGTAATTCAACATAATTTCAAGTAATCTAGTGTATTTTAGTATAAATATGCTAATTATAAATCAAAAGAAGTAATCTAACAAATAATTTAAACAAAAAATTTGAATTTTCAGTGTTAGATTTCATTATCTTGCTCTTCATAGTAAAAAAAAAAAAAATTTTGGGAGAGAGGAAACCGGCCATTTTATGACCGGTTTGGACATTTTTGGAAAAACTCAGGAATCATGGGTAAATTTATTAATTTGTAATTAACTTTGGATACTAATAAAAATGTCGGTGATTATCCTATAGGAACCTAGAGTTTTGCGCAGTATTGCAGTTTAGATACTTTATTTGAAAATTATTTTAATTCGGACCGTATGATTAAAAACGAACGAATCAGATCAATCTGATTTAAAATTCAAGAAACTATTTTATATAAATATAGTCTATTTGTTTTAATCGTACGGTCGGATGTAAAATAATAGTCTTCCTTTTTGTTGACAACTAAGTAGGGGGGATACGTCAACCGCTCATTTAATGCCATTAATGTATGAGATGTCAATTTATATATATACTAGGGGTGAGCCTCGCTTTGCTTCGGCTGTGACAATTGAGATTTAACATATATATTTTATGAAACTATTAGTTTACATATAGAATTAAATATAACATATTGATGTATAACAAAGCAAAAGCGGTACATAAGCAGATCAATAGTGAGTACGAAAGAAACATAATGATCTTTCTAACTATGGCGAATTCATTGTGATTTAATTAGACCATGAAAGAATGCAAAAGAAGAATGAAGTAAATAACAGCACCGTGTGGAATACTCTCTTCCAGCTACAATTTCCAATTGTGATAGATTATTATCTCTTCCTCGTTCCAGTAAAGAGAAACGTCTTCCTCCACAAAAGAAAAAGATTTTTTTTTATAAAACTACCAAAAATATTCAAATATATTAGTTTGATTGGTTTCTATATATTTCAATTCATGCAGAGGATCAAATTATTACTTTGCCATATATCGCACAAATCTCTTAATTTCAAGTGTGCTATTACTTCTATATCACTGCTCAACACTGAATTGTAAGGGGAGGGGTTTGGGTGCGGATCTCAACAACTCAACACGAATCTTGATAAAATATGATCCATTCGACTCTGGGCTGCACGTGCAGCGCAATAGAGGATCTGAATTCCTGAGACTTCTTTAATCTTCTGTCCATCCCTCCATCTCTTCAGATCTGAACTGGAATGGAACTGGAACGTTACAACCATGCAAAATACAGCCGAATGATATCAAAATTATGAAAATTGACTCTAAATAAGACCAGAACTAATTGAACCACCAATATGCTAGAATTGAATCAAAGCCCTAAAATTTACAGCGAAATCTTTATGAAATGTCAGAACTTATTGAGTAGTCCCAATATAAAACTGAGTGTTGTTAGAGTCGAAATAGATATGACAAAATATAGGTACCAAACCGATGCAACTCAAGAATCATATCTTACTGAATCCCTATTGGAAATCTAGGTTAGTAAAGTAATATTCAATTTCTGTGAAAACTAAAAAAACTCTGACACCAAATTTTAGCATCTAGATATTACTCAATTGAGTTTGTTCATCAGTTGCAAGTGTGTGAACCATTACAATTGACACTTTTCTCAAATTGGAAAAATAGAAGAACAAATAAGATAGCAATGAATTACTAAAAGTATTCTACTTGAAATAAGAAATAGTAATTCTGATTACCTTTGAAATTTGTCAAAGTGAAGCATATGTATGTGACAGTTGAGTCCAATAAAGGTGCTAGATGAGGGTTGGTCAAGCTTTAGTCGAGAAAGTCACTGTAGAAGAGATGACAGTTTTTATTAGGCCTGAAATTTGGAAAGGGTCAAGAGAGTATCATTAATAAAATGATTGGAACATTATACTTTTGGAGAGGGACTACAGTATCCATTTTCATTTATAAGGATAATATCCTGATTAATTGATTTAAGGCAATAAATGAAAATTTGAAAGAGTACAGTATCCATTTTCTGTGTGTAAATTTGGTAAATACACATAGCAAGACTATGCCGTATAAGTGTATGCATCTTGATATGATTATGTGTTTGGGTACAATAGTATTGCACATTGATATAATCTATTAGGTACCAAAACTCTTGTATGCAAGCAGTAATACAAAAATACATTACACTGTCATATCGGCAGCTTAATCATTAAGCAAAAAAAACAAATATTGGTATATTGAGGGATTTTAAATTTTTTATCTGCTTAAAACATAAGGGTAAAAATAGCAGATTCAAGGCTGGTTACATATACATAGAATTTAAGATATTAATAACATTTATTTGATACACTGGTAAAACGTCCATGTACCAGTATATGTAAACCACCCATACAATCAGTACTATATTTTTATGCACCATGACATATAATTTGTATGAGCAGTGCACTTACGGCCAAACAGGGGTGATGCCCGTAACTGGAATCCACTATGGGTTACTATTGCTCTCTCTTTTTCCTTCCTACTCCATAGCCTACCTGACAAAATTAACATTACTTATATATGAGACTTTGACTGCACAATTAAGCATAAAAGCTTTTAACATTATTTGAAAATTTAAGAGAATTAAAATAAAACGTCAATAAAAGTAAAAATATGATAACCAGATAAAATTCAATGGAAATACGGAAAAGAATAGATGTTAGTTCACTAATGACAGGTTTAAAGTAAAAAAAAAATGAAATTAAATTAGCAAAAAGAAACTAATACCATTTCAAGAATGTGATTCCTCTAACTGTAACCTCTCATATGACTCTCTTGAATCAGGTTTCCAGTATACATCTTCATCATTTTCTATCAGTAAAATTAATAATCGAACATGACAAGTTATCAGTGATACATATAAATTTCATCCTTACTCGGAAAATGATTGTTTCAAAAATACAATATAAAGAATATCGATATACGTACCTGAAAAAAATAAATCTCGGGGAGAAGAGCAGAATACTCGGTTATTATTCTCCTTTTGTCACATGAGTGCATGCTTTGAAAGGGGGAGAAATTTGGTTGTAGCTTCCTATTTCTGACAAAAATCAGGCAAACCCTAAATCGAAAGAGGAAATAAATCAGGTGAAGAGAGAAATCGGTTTAGAAAAGAAATTGAAGAAGAAAGTACCTCACCGTAGAACAGGAACAATAGTCGAAAAAGAAGGCACCTCAACGGAAAAATGATAGCGGTTCGTTGAAGAAGAAACTAAGTGGAGGCAACGGATTGGACGGTCTAGATCCGACTGTTCGAACTCGATCCCCTGATCGCCGCTGAAAGGAATGAGCAGAAGAAAGAAAGAGCGGAGTCGAAATTTCTGGAGAAAACGAAGAAACGAAGGTTCAAGAGAGAAGAAAAGAAAGGAAAACGGAGAACTTTCTAGAGAGAACAGGAGGATACGGAGAAAGATGAGAAGAGAGAACGAAGGCGGAAAAAAAATCGGAGGGAGCTTGTGGCCCTGACAGTGGGGCCCGCATGTTCGCCTCACTGTTCATATTACTGTAGCACTCCTATCAAGAATTAAGTATATAGTATAGATATGTCAATCTAAGTGTAAGTGGTAATTTATTAACATCGCCTTTTTTTTTTTTTTTGTGAAAAACCCGTAGGATTTATTAACTTGTCGCTTCGTTGCTTGTGATACATATTCCTACATAATCCATCTATTTATTTATATAATTTATTAGAAACTTGCTAGCTATATCAAGTTTTTCATCAACCATATATTCAGGCATTCACCACTTAGCTTCATATGTGTTATGTTAATTTTAATTAAGGCAAGTGCCAACCTACTAATAAATAAGCATGCTGATATTATATAAGTCAATTTCAGTATAATTAATATTGTAGGCCTATTAATAAATAAGTATAAGTCTATCAATAATAAGTGTTAATATATCATATATATATCTAGAGGAGGGATCAAGTTACAACAATTTGAGTTACAACAAAGTTATAACAACTATTTTTTTCATTTTCAAAGTCCAAATCGTCGATCTAAACCGTTCAACATGATCTCCACAATAAAATGTGCTTGCAGATCAAATTTTACATTTTTTTGTATTTTTTTTTACTATTTATTAAGTATTTTACAAAAAATAGTCATATTCAGACCATTGAATTTTGTATCCATCTTAATAAATAGTAAAAAAATTAAAAAAAATGTAAAATTTGATCTGCAAGCACATTTTATTTAGATAATCATGTTGAACCTGTTTGGATCGACGATTTGGACTTTGAAAATGAAAAAAAGAGTTGTTGTAACTCAAATTTGTTGTAACTTGATCCCTCCTCATATATATATATATATATATATATATATAGAGTATGGCTAATGTGCTTCCTCTAGAACTTCGGCCTCGTGCTTCCGGGGGCATATCTTAGTGTTTGATGTTCAAACAACAAATTCAAACCGTTAGATGTTCAATCTATATTAAAATGTACTTGGAGACCAAATTTTACATTTTTTGGAATTTTTTTACTATTTATTAAGCCACTTTGAAAATTCCAGATCATATGGTCCAGACTTTTTTTACTGTTCACCCGGATCTGGAATTTTCAAAGTGGCTTAATAAATAGTAAAAAAATTCCAAAAAATGTAAAATTTGGTCTCCAAGTACATTTTAATATATATTGAACATCTAACGGTTTGAATTTGTTGTTTGAACATCAAACACTAAGATATGCCCTCGGAAGCACGAGGCCGAAGTTCTAGAGGAAGCACATTAGCCATACTATATATATATGTATATATATATAGGACAGTGCTACGGTGCTATGCATATATAAGGGCCCCTCCGTGCTACGGCTCACTTTTTGAGTTTTCAAAATTCTAACGGTCGATCCAAACCGTTCAACATGATCTCCATATGAATATGTACTTGAAAACCAAATTTTACATTTTTTAGAATTTTTTTACTATTTATTAAGCCACTTTGAAAATCGCTGATCCAATGGTCCAGCAGATTTTACTGTTGTGTACAAATTAGTATTTTTTCAAAGTGGCTTAATAAATAGTAAAAAAATTCTAAAAAATGTAAAATTTGGTTTGCAAGTACATATTCATATGGAGATCATGTTGAACGGTTCGGATCGACCGTTAGGATTTTGAAAACTCAAAAAGTGAGCCGTAGCACGGAGGGCCCTTATATATAGGAATTGGCTAGCATGCTACGCGTATATAAGGGCCCTCCGTGCTACGGCTCACTTTTTGAGTTTTCAAAATCCTAACGGTCGATCCGAACCGTTCAACATGATCTCCATATGAATATGTACTTGCAAACCAAATTTTACATTTTTTAGAATTTTTTTACTATTTATTAAGCCACTTTGAAAAAACACTAATTTGTACACAACAGTAAACTTTTCTGGACCATTGGATCAGCGATTTTCAAAGTGGCTTAATAAATAGTAAAAAAATTCTAAAAAATGTAAAATTTGGTTTGCAAGTACATATTCATGATATGGAGATCATGTTGAACGGTTCGGATTGACCGTTAGGATTTTGAAAACTCAAAAAGTGAGCCGTAGCACGGAGGGCTCTATGCTACGCGTAGCACCGTAGCACTGTCCTATATATATATAGAGAGAGAGAGAGAGTGGCTAATGTCAAAACGTTTGTTCCTAGCTTCCAGTGCAACCAAGTTGTTTTCGGGTTTCAAAGTCCAAACGGTCGATCCGAATAGTTCAACATGTTCTCTATATTGAAATGTGCTTGGAGACTAAATTTTACATTTTTTGGATTTTTTTTACTATTTATTAAGCCACTTTGAAAGTTGCTGATCACATGGTCCAGAATTTAGTTGCACTGTTTTTATTGTTCATCCGGATCAGTAATTTTCAAAGTGGCTTAATAAATAGTAAAAAAATTCCAAAAAATGTAAAATTTAGTCTCCAAGCACATTTCAATATAGAGAACATGTTGAACGGTTCGGATCGACCATTTGGACTTTGAAAACCCGAAAACAACTTGGTTGCACCGGGGGCTAGGAACAAACGTTTTGATATTAGCCACTCTCTCTCTCTCTCTCTCTATATATATATATATATATATATATATAGGAGGATTCAAATGCCTCCGTTTTTAAAACTTTAATAACTCAAAATTTAAAACTTAAAAGTCAAAATAAAACCGTTGGATATGATCTACATCATTTTATCTATGCACATGTAAAAAATTATGGCATTTCAATTTTTTTTGGTTGTCATCAAGAGCCGAAATTTTTATTTTTAACATTTTAAAGAATTAAATTAATAAAATAACCACCGTTTCTGGTCAATTCCATATTTAACACGGCCGCAGAACACCGGAGCGGACCCATTTGGGGGCCGCCGCAGAATGCCAGAGCGGACCCCCATATGGGTCCGCAGAATGCCGGAGCGGACCCGGGTCCGCACTATGCCGGAGCGGACCCTTTTTTTTTTTTTCTTCTGAAGTTGATTATGATTTTGTTTTGAAATTTTTTATCAAAAATGTAAAGTTTGTACTGGAGGTTGTGTGTAATTACTTATGTTTGAAATGTCGTTTAATCTGAAATTGTTGTTCGTCGTTTGTTTGATCAAAAGAAACATTACAATAGAACAATGAGCCATATAAAGAAGCATACAATAGAACAATGTTAATGTTATCGGAAATTACAAATACGTCTAATTAACCGAAAATAAACAACATTTTTACGAGTACAATAAAAAAAACAACATTAACTCTCAATCTCGTGCAGCTCGAGCAGCTCTGTTTTGTCTTTCTTGTGTATCTCGGCCAGCTTGGTGTCCTCTTCTCCTATTATGTAGAACGTCCATCCACATCGGAATTCTGTCGTGCTGTCTTCTGCCCACAGCAATATTTCTTTTCTCTGGAACAAGGACCGGGCCATCGTGTTGAGGCCATTCCGACTGATTTCCATAGACATGCCATTGTGCGCTCCATGCGCTCCATGTGTCGTGGCTCATTGTTCTATTGTAATGTTTCTTTTGATCAAACAAACGACGAACAACAATTTCAGATTAAACGACATTTCAAACATAAGTAATTACACACAACTTCCAGTACAAACTTTACATTTTTGATAAAAATTTCCAAAACAAAATCATAATCAACTTCAGAAGAAAAAAAAAAAAAAAAAAAAAAAAAAAAAATGGGTCCGCTCCGGCATAGTGCGGACCCAGGTCCGCTCAGGCATTCTGCGGACCCATATGGGGGTCCGCTCCGGCATTCTGCGGCGGCCCCCAAATGGGTCCGCTCCGGTGTTCTGCGGCCGTGTTAAATATGGAATTGACCAGAAACGGTGGTTATTTTATTAATTTAATTCTTTAAAATGTTAAAAATAAAAATTACGGCATCAAGAGCTTGTAAAAAACGTACTAATGTGGATAATTTCTAGACGTTGATTTTTCAACTTATTGATTCACGTAAAAACAAAATCGAAATGTGATTATTTTTTATGAGCACATAGATAAAATGATTTAGATCATATCCAACGGTTTTATTTTGACTTTTAAGTTTTAAATTTTGAGTTATTAAATTTTTTAAAAATAGAGGCATGGTGGAGACACAAAAAATAGAGGCATTTGAACCTTCTCATATATATATACACACACAATGAATGTAATAAAAGCTTATATTAAATATCAAAGTTGTAGACTGCATACTTAGGTTTCAACTTGGTTTAACTTTCAAAAGAAAAAAAAAAAGTTTCAACTTGGTTTTCACATGTGCGGATGTGCCAACTATTTGACTAGTCCTTCGCGGTGGAGAACTTAGAATTTTTTTATTTACAGAAATTATTATAAAATAACGGAGGGCATTAAATAAATTGCATCAATATTTCAATAAGGAATCTATTTTTTTTCGGTTAATTTTTTAGGAAATGTTAAAGGAATTCAAAGTATTTGTGAGTTCTTTTAGAATATTAGATGGATTTTCTGTAACATGGTACTGTTCAATCTATAGATTAAGAAACATATATATATATATATTTTTTTTTTTTTCAATTTCTTTAGAGAGTGTTTGGTTTGTTTTTTTTGGAAGCGATTCTCTGTCATCTTAGGTGTTATTTTTTGCATTCCGAAATGCATATTATTTATTAATAATGTATGATTAGCTTGCAATTACTATTCCATACTTGATGACTATTGTGCTGCCCATAAAAAGAGTAATTTTTTTTCTATTAATTCATACTTAACGGCATCACTTCTTTTAGAAATAAAAACTATCATTATAATAATATATTTCTTGAAATATTAAAAACGATAGCTATTTAAAACCAAATATGGTAACAATGTTACCACAAATGGTATTTCTTTGTATTACATTATTTGGAATTGTAATATTCCATAAAATGATCAAATAGCTCCTTAGAATTTTCTAAATGAACCATCTTTTTTTCAAGATCCTTGTATAAAATCAAAATATAAATGCAATTCATCTAATAATCTATACTACTTTAACATAATTTTTATAAATAATTTTTGTTTGGAGTAGTGCCTGTACTGTACTGTACTGGCGATGAAAATAATTTGTCAATAATTTAAAGGGATGATTTGTCAGTTTTTTAGTTTGTAGGGACGCGTCGTTGAAGTTTGAACCAGACGCAGACGTCACCACGACAAGACAGTTTATAATTGGAGAAGATTCCAAGGGCATATAAGAAAAATTAGCAAAGCAAACAATTAAGTCTTTTGTCTTCGATCTTTTCTAATAAGCCCGAAGCCCCGTCGGTTACTCTCTCTCTCTCTCTCTGGAAAGAAAGAGAAAAAACCTCTTCTCGCCGCCATTTTTTACCTAAACCCCTCCGCTTCTCAGTTTTCACAATTCATCAGACTTGACTCTTTCATCCATCAATGGCGGGGCGGTACGACAGCAACCCCTTCGCGGAAGACGACGTTAATCCATTCGCGGTTAGTCAACTCTTTCTTTCTGGATCTCTTTTTTTTTGGGGGGCGTTTTCATTTCTTTAGATCTGATAGAAACGATGTTGGTAGATCCGAAGACCGCTGAGTTCAGTTAGATCTTCTGTGTTTATTTGGTTTACGTACTGAGATCTCAACAGTGAAGGAGTCGGATCATTGGGTTTTGAGCTTATCAGAAAGTTTTTGTTGATTGAATCAGAGATACTTTAATGTTTCCTACTGTCATTTTCGATTAGATCCGGATTTACTGATTTTTTTCTCCATCAGTCTGTTAAGCAAGTAGAAATTAAGCATTTCTATGAGGTGGCTTTCGTGATTTGAATTAATTGTACTGGGGCATAGTTTCAACCTAGTACTGAAGATCTATAACTAATATATAGTAGAAATCACATGATTGGATAAAGTTTGCACTAATATCATTAAAATAACAAACGGGGTCTGGTTTTATGAATGATTTGTAGGAACAAAATGTCAAATGAAAACTGGTGACTTGGTGGTGGTGTGTGGTGGGGGGTTGTGTTCTAATTATAGTCTACAGTATACTTATATCAATATTAATCTCTGTTTAGTGCAGCAAGCTCTATAAAAGACAGGAAGTTACGTACCTAGGCACTATAATTAGATTAATAATTCTAAATAAGCATGAATTGATAAGCACAAAAAGAAATGGTGCAACTGGTAAGATGCTGGGAATGCTAATGCTACTGTCATTACCTCATGATTTAGAAATAACCATGAACTGCTTTTAGTTCACAAGCTTGTTTTCCTTAATCTTTTGCTGTTAATTCTTCTTTCTTCAAATAATATCAGTTCCATGTCATATATACTCCTTGAAGTTCCCAAATCCCTACGCACTATTTATTGCTATGCAGAGACTAACACTGATAGAAGAGGGGCAGTTTGGGTATCTTTTATTGTAGACGCTACATTAATATTTTTTAGAGCATGCTTGGTACTCTCTGTTTGGCTGTTAGTGTTTGTTCTCTATTTGGTATTTATGTTAATTTTTGGCGTATGTTTTTAGCATAATACTGGGAGCGTAGCACCTGCCTCTAACTCAAGACTCTCACCTCTACCTCCGGAACCAGCTGATTTCTACAATACTGTTGATATACCTCTTGATTCAAATTCCAAGGTAAGCTGTTTTGTTTTCTGTTCTTTCACTTTTTGATCGAATGAATTTGGATTGCTTATATAGCTCGTGTTTTCAATTTTTTATTTATTTGTTTTTAGGATCTGAAGAAAAAAGAAAAGGAACTCCAAGCTAAGGAGGCTGAATTAAACAAAAGAGAAAAGGTATTATCAGCATTTTTGTTTCCTTAAAAAGTATGCAGTGCAAATTTATTGAAATTTCTATTGTCATTTGTTAGGAACTCAAAAGGAAAGAAGAGGCAGCTGCACAAGGTATCATTTCCACCTCACTTTGTTTCTTTTTGTTCTTTTGCTTAATCAGTGGAATGCCTTTTGTTAATGGTAGAAATTGAAAATGTGATGTAAGTTACATAGATTAATAGTATTTTTACTATCCAATATTCCAGTTATGCTGATGAGTGAGGTTATGGTACTATGCATAGCGCGAATTGGTCCGTACTAGGGGTCAATATCTCCGTTTTCAAAGTCGATCTGAAATGTTCAACATGATCGCTATATGAAAATGTACTTGTAGATCAGATTTTACATTTTTTTTAGAATTTTACTATTTTTTTAGATAGGTAGAAATCACTTGATCTAAAAATTATAGACCATTCAAAAGTAGTGATTTTTCACCTATCTAAAAAATGGTAAAAAATTCTAAAAAAAATCTAAAATTTAGTCTGCATGTAAATTTTCACATGGAGATCATGTTGAATTGATCAGATAGACTACTTGAACTTTGAGAACGAAGATGATATTGATCTATAGTATGGACTACGGACCAATTTGCGCTATGCATAGTACCATAGCCTCACTCTATGCTGATTAGTAATTTGTCATTTAAGAACCCTTCATTGTATACTCTGCTTAAGAATGTGCACAGTGCACATGATATCATTTTTTTCCATAAAGGCCTTGTTGTATATACTGCCTAAGAAGATGAAGATTATATTGCATCTGTAACACCAGATGCTCTTGTTACAATTTAATTAACATAACAATTCTTTCTTTGGCAGCTGGGATAGTATTGGATGAGAAGAATTGGCCGCCTTTTTTTCCAATTATACATCATGACATTACAAATGAAATTCCTATCCATTCCCAGAGGATGCAATACTTGGCATTTGCTTCTTATCTTGGTACATGTTCTTTCTTATCTGATCCCTGTTTCTTATATCCTTTGTATTTTCTCTGTTGATGATTTTACTGGTTATAATAGTTTTTAAAATGGAAAAAGGCACAGTTGCTTCAGGCTCAGTAGACCTAGTTTGTTGTTGTTTCTATTTCTATTTGTAAAAGGTTCACTAAGTTTGGAAGCCTATAAAATTTTTGTTTTTTCCCTGGTTTTAAATTTATGCTTTGTGAAGGAGGAAAATTATCATTATTTAATGGAATCATACCAGTATCAGAATAAGCTAGCAAGCTGGTCTTAGTATCTCGAAATTATCTGATGTTAATTATGAATGCAAGAAATTTTAGGTGTAATTTGCAAATAAGTAGTATTGATGTTGTTTGCAAAATATGTTCTATAATCTAATGTTTAATTCCTTTTATATTAATGTTTTCTTTTGTAATACAGGAGTGGTTGCGTGCCTTTTCTGGAACATAATTGCGGTTTCTGCTGCTTGGATCAAGGGAGAAGGTGTGCTTTTCTTTTGTAAATACCAATTACACGTATTGTTTATTTATATAAATTAATTCCTGTAACATTTGATGTAACTTATTGCATTTTTAGGTGTAAAGATATGGTTTCTGGCCATTATATACTTTTTAGCTGGTGTACCTGGTGGATATGTGCTGTGGTATCGCCCTCTTTACAATGCTATGAGGTTGGTAACTTCTTTACAATCCCGCCTCCCTAAATCTTAAAATTGTTTAAATTAATAAAAAAAATATATAGTGTCTTTCATTAAGCATTCTGAATTTCTGATATAATTGATATTGCATTTTTTTTTCTCATGTCACAGGACTGAGAGTGCACTGAAATTCGGTTGGTTCTTTATGTTCTACGCTGTAAGCATTTCACTTGTCTTGTAAATATCAAAGCTGGTAATGTTTCTAAAGTTTTAAAATTATTAATTTTCTAATGCAACTTTGCAGCTACACATAGCTTTTGTCGTGTATGCAGCAGTGGCTCCTCCAATTTTCTTCAAGGGAAAATCTCTCACGTAAGCTTGCTTTTTACACCTGCAAATTTCAGATCGTCAAGTATACCCCTGTAAAATGAGCAATGTCATGTTTAACTCCTCAATGTCATGTTTATTCTAAATTATTTCGCTTGTCTTACTCTCGTTAACAGAGGAATATTACCAGCAATAGATGTCATCGGTGACCACATTATAGTTGGGGTAAGTTCCGTTACCTTAAGTTAATATTTCTTCTGCTAATAATAATTATTTTGTTTATTAATGCATTATTTGCTTTCGTAACAGATCTTCTACTTCATTGGGTTCGGTTTCTTTTGCATCGAGGCCTTGGTTAGCATATGGGTCATTCAGGTACCATTGTCCTCCCTTTTGATTCCCTTATTTTTTTTTTTTTTTCAGTTTGCAATATGTTTTTTTTTTTTTTATCTTGCAATCAACCCAACTTCTCATGTCAGTGGTTGAAATATTTCTTGTTATGTTTGCAACTAGCTCCTAATCATTAGCTTATTTTGAAAATATATATATAAAATGTCAGACGTCATCAAATATAGCCATGGTTTTTTGTGGTTGTATTTAGTTGTATTTTGCCAAAACTGTTAATATTCAGTGTCTATTTTTCCAGTAGAATATATCTCTTGTGCAATATATCTATTTTCATGAGAAGGGTTATGTTCTAATTTTATAATGTAATTGCACATGCAGCAAGTATACATGTATTTCAGAGGAAGTGGGAAGGCAGCTGAGATGCGTCGCGAGGCTGCTCGTGGCGCCATGCGAGCGGCTTTCTGATTCTTTTCAAGTTAACGGGCTCTACCAAAGATGTCATGCTTTTTAAGGGCTTAACTGAATTTTTTTGTTCTAGAGATTGTGATTTTTATGTTATATTTGTCGGTTATCCATTAGTGGGGGTCTTATAATTATAGAGATAGATTTGTATAGTTTTGCTTTCTTGGAGAGTTGGGTGTTCCAATTTTATTTCCTCTGTGCATGTCTTGTTCTGTGCTCTCATTTATGTTCATGCCTCTGTGGGTTGGAAAAATTGTTGTACTTGATACACTGTGTGCAATGGTGCTTATTTAAATTGAAGTTGGGATAAGAACAAATCCTTTACGTGTATACTGATTGTATTGGTTCTTACTTCTTAGTAGTTAGTACTGTAGACGTTAAACTCGGTAAGGTTTTTAAGAAAGAGTAGTTTTGACTTCATGCACTGCATGAATCATATGCAATGCAATTTTGATTCTACAGCCTGTGTGCTGCATGAAGCTAAAACTGCTCCGTTAAAACGTTTACCCGTTAAACACCCTGATCATATTAATTTCCAGTGCTACAGCGAATCTGGCCACAAACAGCAAACAGGCCTTTTTACCACTTATCCTTGAACCAGGGCACAGAGAATCCAGTGGCTTGGCTGTAGGTTCAACTTTGGTTAGCAAGAGTTCTTAGCACCCATTGGATTAGCATTTTATAAATAAATCCTTGATGAGTTGATAGAGGTACTCTCCTTTAAATGTCGACATGCTTGCGAAATTTGAATTGCCACAGTATGATTTAATGATTATTTTTCTTAATATTTAGATAGCAAACAGTATTGAAGTTATATTATTTATATAAATGGAAAATAATTGCAAAGCCTTCTTTTGAACTATGATGATCTATGGTGAGGTTGAAAGCAATGCTCATGTAGCACAAATATATCAATTGATCCAAAACATTTTAAATTACACCTCATTATTAATCCAATTCTAATACCCAGAAAAAAAAAACAAAAAACTAAATTGCTCAAACAAATAGAAAAAACAATGTAAGTTAAGATAACTTAAAAACCCTTGTTTGAGGTGCATATAAATTAGACACCAATCCTAGAATTATCTCTTCCAAAAAACAGAGTGGTGGCCCAGTTTGCAGCCACATAAATTCTGTTCCTCCAGCTGTACGTACGTGTCAGGTATGCGGTTCGCCACATCAGCCAGCCCAAAAAGCCAGCAAGCGACAACCCATCAGAATCCTACAAAATTAGATTATAAATGATTATCACACAATAATATAACATATAAGGAGCGATCTGAGAGTAGACCTGTTCATAAGTCATAACATATTTCCTTGAGAATTTTTTAAGAAATTAAAAAAAAAAAAAAAATGTACCTTATTCTGTTTGAGATCAACCAAAGCCTTGTAGCGACCCACAGATGCCATGCTGCCCAAATGATGATACTCAAATGGTTTTCCTAAATCGACATCCTTCGACTGATATGCCCTGCCTCCTCTCTGTTTTCCAATTGTTCCAAACACAGTTGCTAGGTACTTCCCTTGTCTCTCTGCCACCTATATAGGTTCATGAATTATATATACAAATCGCTGGTTAATAATAAAAAATGAAGAGTGAGGATACTGGTACCATGGATTAATACTTTCATTTTTAAAGCTTAAATAGTCGATCTGAACTGTTCAACATGATTTTCCATATGAAATATGTACTTGCAAACTAAATTTTATATTTTTTTAGAATTTTTTACTATTTTTTTAAGATTGGTAGACAATCTCTACTTTTCAATGGTCTACAATAGTTAGATCAAGTGATTTTCTACCTATCTAAAAACACATTAAAAAATGAAACAAATAAGATGATATATAATTTGTTTAAAAGAACTAAGAATTAGAGGAAACAATTAAGAGACAAACCTGAGCAAGTGCAGGAAGGACTTCCTTGCCAGTATGTTCAAGATATCCAGCACAATCTCCAAGGGCAAATACGTCTTGTACCGATGGAACACGTAACCACTCGTCGACTCCAATCCTATATGTACATAATCACAAGGAACAAAATGATGAGAAAACCAGATGGTACTGGTAAATCTTTTCTGAAAGTAAATAATTCTTTTTCATTATTTTATTTCAGTTGTTTAACAAACCTTCCACGAGATTTCGGGAGGTCGAGCTTGTTTACAAATTTAGACGGGCCTACACCTGTTGACCACACCAGTAGACCGTACGGTATTTCGGTCCCATCTTTTAGCAGTATTTTCTCCTTCTGCACTTCTTGCACTATTCCTTTCACAATGTTGACACCACTCTGTTTCATAAGAGAAATTAGAATCATCCTTGAAAGCATGTAATTGAAAGGTGCATGAAAGAACAATATAATTATACATCCAAAGTATAATTGGAGTATTAATTAAGTACCTTAGCCAAGTGGTTGGTTGCATACTGCCTCAATTTCGGGTCAAATGGTCCCAGCAACTCATTTCCCTGCTCGAGAGTAGAACAATTAAATATTGACCGAGCTACTCATATGGTTCGAAATAACAATAAGAAGAATGAGAAGATATATACCTCAATAAGGGTGATCTTGATATGATCTTTTGCGTGTGTGTACCTCTGGCGCACATCACGCATTATGAAATCACTCAATTCACCGGTGAACTCAACACCGGTAGGGCCTCCACCAACGACTACGCAATGTAAAAGACGCCTCTTCTCTTCTACCGATATGCCTATGGATCCATGTAAAATTAAAAATATAAACTCTCTTAAAATAAAAAATTAATTCAAATAAGAAACATATGTATATTTTGCCCTTTCAAACATGAGGAGATTACATTAATCATCATGATTCCTTTTAAAAATTTTAAATTTGTAACAAAAGGCAACAAATGTATATTTACCGGGGTGTTCAGAGAGCATGAGATTCAATAGGAGCTTTTGACGAATTTTCTGAGCATGATACACTTCCCGCAAGAAAGTGGCATGTTCATATACACCTTTTATGTTAAATGTCATCGGCTCAGCACCAACAGAAATTACCAACTTATCATAGGCTACTTTGAACTCGTACGGTTCATAAGGCAATCCGTCGTTAGTAACCACCGTACAATACACCTATTTTTTGAATTAAAATTAGTGAAAGTTCAAAGATCTTTCATCACTCATCCTTTTTGTTTTTCAATTCTCTTTGTAAAAGAGCTCATACCTCATGCTTGTCGGAGTCAATAGCGGTGCAATTGGCAAGAAAAAAGTGTGATCCAGGTGACTTTGCTAGAGCATCTTGAATCCGACTAACAGGCTCAGCTACCGACCGAAATTCGAGCGTCCCGACACAAGTTGAAGCCAACAAAGGGGTGAAAACCATATGATTTCTTGGAGAAATACAAACTACATCATATATTTTCGTGTCGATATCCTTCAAAAATCGGCATGCACCCCAACCGGTTCCGAGCACAACCACACGTGGCTTCTCAAATCCCTTAGTTGGACCAAGCTCAGGCATTACTCTCTCTGTCTCTGGTTCGGAATCATAGTCCAGTGCTGCTTGTGCAGAGGGATGCTGGAATTGCGGGGTGTTACTTATTCCCCTTGATTGGAATATGATATTGTTGGAGTAATTTTGAATAGAGGTTTTGTTGCAGCTCGATACCAAGGTGAAAAGGTGAACCTGCCGTGCATTGTTCGAAGCTGATTGACCGGTACGGGAAACAATTTGGGCGGTTTCGGGTGATAATTTAGACAAGGATTGTGACAAGGAAGAACCCCTTGCAATTCTAGACAATGCCATGGTTGGAATTACTATTCTTCTTTTCAACTGTATTACAAAAAATAATGTCAGAATCTATGAATAAACAATTAGCAAACTTGCTACTGGTAAAACTTATCAGCATTTACCCAAAAAAAAAAACTTATCAGCACAAGTGCTTTTACAATATTCAGAATACTCAATATACACAAGAAAATTCATGAAATACCTCAGAATATACAGTTACAACAAGAAATTTCATGAGATAGTTTTGTATATTGAAAAGTCATGTAAAGTATCTATGTCAAAGATAGGTAATAAAAAAAAATGCTAAGGTAAATATTAGAAAGTTGAAAGTCATACAACCACCCCAAATTGACAGGAATACAATAATGAAATTAAGGAAATAATGTATACTATTCATTGTATTACCATATTGATCAATGTTTATGTTTAGGTAATAAATGAAACATGCTTCCAAAAGGTATCTTTCCATAGTACCTTTCCATAATTTGACCTCTCCACTGTTGGGTTGACCTGTTCAAAAATATTTCTATGTTTCCTCCAACAGAATATATGTTTTAACTTCCTAAAATAGAAATTGCCAAAACCTATTGACTCTTAATTTGAAAGTGATACTTACAAGAGGGGATTTCTCAAGAAAATAATAAATAAATAAATAAATAAAAGGAGAAAGCTACTTGCATAATCAACCTGACTAGCTAAACTGAGTTCTATAAAATAAAATCAAATCAAGTTCTAGCATGATCGATCTTGTGCAAAAAAATAAAATAAAATAAAATAAATGTTTCAATCTTGCAAATAATCAACATGCAATCAAAATATTCATGGTGTAAATTAAGTTATGAAAGAAATACAAAAATCTAGAAAGCAAAATAGAGAACGGAGCATCAATAGTTCTATATATACAGATCGACATTAAGCATATTTACATAACAAAAACAATAGAGATATTCGGATAAATGATGAAAAAACAATGCATAGATTGTTATATAATAAAACCAACAGTACAAGGAGAAAAAACGTTGAAAGAATTAAGAGAGAACTCACTTAATGAAAAGGGGAACTCTAAGCGTTACAACGGAGTATTAATTCGTCTCTCTGTTTGAGAATACATGAGACTTGGGCAATCCTGTTGGGTTCTCTATATATAGCACTCGCCTATCCTTTTCTGGGTACCATCATCTCTGTTTGACACATAAAATGGACAGCTCCATTGTTTTTGGTGATTTTCTCTTGTGTTCTAGATATATGTAAGTATAATATAATTAATAATTTATCTAATTCTTTTCTATATTTTCATATGTCAAGTCAAGTTCGACTTGTTTGGTATAAGGCCACCAACTTCTTGATAATCGAACGAATTTAAATTATGTTTAATGGTAAAATATGAATAATGTTTGTGTTAGAATTTGATTGTAATTTAATTACATAACTAGGGAGGTAGGATTTTTAAATTATTATCTAAATGACAATTTTAAGAAACATGTTTCAACGCAAACTTTGTGTGATCATTTTTGATAATAGTATGTATTCGTGTAACAACAATATGTTAAATTTAGATATTTAGAAACTTTTTCATGTGGATAAAATTGAATTTGACATGGTTGCACCTATTTGTTTTGCGCTCTAATTTTTGACATTATCATATTATGCATAATCTATACACACATATATCACTTACATATAATTAAAGATCAATGATATATATATATAGTGTATATATGTTATTAGTATCATGTCCCTGTGTTACAACAGAGATATATTATAAGAGAATAAAAAAAATCTCATACAAAATGACATCTTTTTATACAAAATTTAAACTAAATGACAAACAACATTTCTTCAATAACATCTACATGCAAATAACATTCCTTAAATGACATATATATTTTTTATTTTATTTTTTGACATATTTTCATTAAAATATCTCAAATAAAATGACATATTAAAATGACAAATAACATTTTAGGTCCTTAAATGATATAAAAAAAATAGAAAGAAATGAAGACATGACTAATCAATTCAATTATTCTATAAAGGACATTTAAAAAATAAAAAGAAATCATGACTAACCAAAAAGATGATAAAATTTGCATGTATGGGTGGCGAGTACGTGTCGAAATAAATTTAGACTTTTATACGTGAAAAAACATTAAAAAGATGCATAGAATCAGACAGGGCAGAGCCAGACTTCCAAGTTATTATGGGTGTCAAACGTGAATAGAGGTCAATCATATAAAATTTTCTTGCTGCGAATGAACGTCATTTTACACTGTTTGTAATAATTTACTATAAATTACATAGAAAATAAGTTACAAATAAAAAATTTTGAAGAAAAAGATGGGGGTCAATTGACCCCATTCTTATATCATGGCTCCACCACTTGTATCAAAATATTTGATCGGATGGCTGATATTCAATCCGAAATTTTATCTTTTAATCAAAACCATTAGCGGATCAGGACATCTACGTGTCTAATATAAGAATGGAAATATTGTTCATTATAAAATTTCAACTTTACAATAATTTTCAATTTAATGACAATAACTGCGTTATCAAATGACGTCCAATATTATTACTGATTGTAAAATAATTTAATATGCAAGATTAATTTTCATTAAGTAATAATGTGTTTTTCTGACATAATAAGTTAATTTTGATTCTTTTTTTTTATGCAATGCTTTATTTGTTGTTATAGGAGCTTTGCAGCAGTTGAGGCTGATCCAGCTGTTGCCATTAAGGCAGCTGGTCTTGAGGTTGTGAGGACATTGACCTTTTTGAAATAAAAATAAATGAGGTGAGCCATTTTTTCAATAAAAATCTTGGGCAATTTATTGCATTAATTAGTTCATGCCAAACTTAGAAAATATCATGCATTCCTATCATTACAAGAGAAACATTCCCCATGCACTTTAAACATGGATTATGGGCAAATACTCCTTCCTACTTTGTAACAGAGGCGTCACACCCCGGTGCAATAAATTTCGCAATTCTACAAGGGTGTATTTGGATCATCCAAGAATAGAGTTAACTTTGAGTTAGCTCCATTATTTTCAAACCTAAATAATCCAAATACAAATTAGCAAATTAGGTTAGCTCAAGAATAGCTCTATTCTACTAACCCATAAAAATAGTGGCTTAGCAAAAAAAAAAAGCTAGTGGGGTTAGTGATATTAATAAAATATTTTATTCCTTTTAATTAGAGTTAGTGTAAATATTAAATTAGTATTAAATAAAATATTAGTTTAAATATGAAATGTAATATAATATTAATTTAAAATATAAATTAGTATTAAATAAATATAATATCAATTAGATTAATATTAAATAAAATGTTAGATTAAATATCATATTGTAGTCATTTAAATATTAAATGTAATATAATGTTAGTTTAAATAAATATAATATCAGATTAGATTAGTATTAAATAAAATATTTAGATTAAATATAATATAATATTAGTTTAAATAATAAATGTAATATAATATTAGTTTCAATATTAATTGTATTAAATAAATATAATATCAGATTATATTAGATTAGTAATACAAAAATATTATATTAGATATAATATAATATTAGCTTAAATATTAAATGTAATATAATATTACTTTAACTATTATATTAAATATAATATAATATTAATGTAAATATTAAATATAATATTATATTAGTTTAAATAAAATATTTGATTAAATATATATAATATTAGTTTAAATGTTAAATGTAATATAATATTAGTTTAAATATTTGAATAATATTAAATAAAATATTAAATTAGTATTAAATAAATATAATATTACATTAGATTAGATTAGTATTAAATAAAATATTAGATTAATATTAAAAAATATTAGTTTAAATATTAAATGTAATATAATATTAGTTTAAATATTAGATTAGTATTAAATTTAATATTAGTTTAAATCATTATTTTATTCATTTTCTCCATCACTATTCCAAATATACAATCCAAACGACATTTTTACTAACCCAAATAGTCCAAAGTTAGCGCTATTCTCAAACCACTCGAGTTAGCACTATTCTCAACCACTAACCCAAAAATCGCTATTCTTGCACTAATCCTTGCACGATCCAAACGTACCCTAATTTTTTTTCTAGCCAACTGTGATACTGTTCCATCTCAATTTTGAATCTTGTTTATTAACATTTCTTCCAGGTACTAATTAGTCGTTACATCATTATGTTTCAACTAATATGAATTCATCAATGAGATGAGGTGGTAGCACAATTGATTAGGAAAAAAAATCTTAGGACTTTGGCTACTCAAAAGTCGAAAGTTTGAGCTTTCCTCACGACTTCACAGCCTCTGCGAAGATTTCAAATTAAAAATAAAAATATGAATTCAACAACAAATGGAGAGAACCTTGCAAGAATAATCGCTATGTTTGGTTGCTTTTAGTGCATATGCCCATGAATTATTTATTATTACTTTAGAAATTATGAATTTCTACACCCCTCAACATGGAAATTAGTTACTGAGTCCATTTTGGCACCTGGTTATTGAGGTTGGTAAAAATTGTTACTTTTATTCTCCATGGTTATTGGAGAGCAGGATTTTGTTGACAACCACTTTTTGACCCAATTAACCAATCAAATTAAATATTTGTATTGTATGTGACGATTCTCTCTAAGTGATCAAATACTAATAATTATTCTCTATTTAATCACATGACAGTAAATTATTTAACTTTTTACTTATACATGTTTATCAATTAATATGTGACGTATACATAATTCAATATATGAAATTAATTATTTGAAATAATCTCTCTATATTTTTTTTATGTTTCATTATATTTAATAATATTTATCTCAATAAATTTTATTTTCGATACGTACTTTTATTTCTGAATAAAAAAAAATTGACACAGTCAATAAATTTTGAGAGTCAACATGATTTACGAGAGCTACAAACTTCACCTACCTTCTGGGATCCAGTCAATAAATTTTGAGATGAAGCAGTAACTTTTTATTACATTTTATATATGTTACATGGGTCAACTTAAAATGTAGTGTGTGTGTGTGTGTATATATATATAGAGAGAGAGAGAGAGATTGGCTAATGTGCTAACGTTATAACTTCGGCCGAAGTTATAACGAGTCGTTTTTGCAATTTCAAAATCCAAACAACCGATCCGAACCGTTCAACATGTTCTCTATATTGAAATGTGCTTGGAGACCAAATTTTACATTTTTTGGAATTTTTTTACTATTTATTAAGCCACATTGAAAATACTGATCCGGTGGTCCAGAAAATTTTGCTGTTTTTTACTATTCACAGCAGATCTGCGATTTTCAAAGTGGCTTAATAAATAGTAAAAAAATTCCAAAAAATGTAAAATTTGGTCTCCAAGCACATTTCAATATTTAGAAAAAGTTGAACGGTTCGGATCGGTTGTTTGGATTTTAAAAACTAATAAACGACTCGTTATAACTTCGGCCGAAGTTATAACGTTAGCACATTAGCCAATCTCTCTCTCTCTCTCTATATATATATATAGAGAGAGAGAGAGAGTTTTTGCGTTCGAGTTAGAGAAGCAGAGTGAGAGAGAGAGAGAGAGAGAGAGAGAGAGAAAGAGAAAGAAGGAGAGAGGGGAGAGAATGGCTTCACAAGACTGGCAGGTTGTACACCGACGCAGGCGCTTCCCCGACGGATGGCGTACCCCAATAGACCAAGAGATCGAGAGGGTGAGAGCCTACAACCCCTACCCAGCCAAACCCACGTATGCCCAAATAGTATCCAGCCACAGTGGCCATTCCCAAAGCTCCGGAGGCTCCCAGCGAAGCTCACCAACATCCTCCCGACCGTCATCCCACCACTCAACCCAATCCTCACCACGCTCTCTGACCAATGCGCAATACTTTGCATCGCCTCATAGCCCGACTGTACTACGCTTCCCACCATCGCCCAACTTCCCCGAATGGCGAGGAAGGTGCTTCAAATGCCTTCGCACGGGGCACACAGCGGCAGTCTGTAGAAACGCCCGCAAGTGCGGCAAGTGTTACCGTGAAGGCCACATTGCGTCTACCTGCAAAGGCCACTCGCTTAATGCGACAGCTCGTCCGTTTCAACCAGCTGATCCACAGCAGCATCTCCCTCGAGGAGAACCGGACTTTGTAGAATTACTAACAGGTAATGAGGCCCCCCCCGTTCCACAAATGCCCGACAACAGACCGGAAAGGATACATGTATTTCTTGAGCGTGATGAAGCATACTATCAAGAGTTGGAAGCTCTGAACAGAGCGGTACTGCTGCACGCGGCAGATTACCCGCTACAACTGCAACTAAACCAAGTGGTGCAGCTAGCAGTAGATACGGGTCTGGTAAGGAAGGAGGAAATTAAGGTTTCGCGACTGACACGTGAACGCTTCATCATCCATCTCCCAACTGGCCTCAAAGTGGAAACCTTCATTAAAGCTACCCCCCCATCACTTTGGGACCAAGGAATGTCCTTCCAGCAGTGGTCACCCCATGATGATGCAACGGCCATTGTAATCCCGCGGTTCAAAATTTTATTAGACCTAATAGGGTTCCCATTACACCTTTGGCGAGAAAACCATATCATCAAGGCAGTCTCACAATTTGGCACATACCTGGGCACGGTCCAGCCAGAGATCGCTGCCGACAAGTCAGCTTGGAAGGTGGCGGTGGCAACCGACGACCTAAACCGCATACCGAAGAATATCACCCTTTCCGCGGGCGCAATGGAGTTCTCGGTCCCGATATCAGCAACGGTGTGGGATCAAGGAATGGCATACACGGCCGCGGACATCCCTCCCTATCCCCCGCGTTACACCAGGCCGACCGCAAGCATCCCTGCCACCGCCTCTGAGGAAGACATCCACTCGCCGGAAACTGAAATTCACAGCTACCCGGGTCAATGTTTTGAGGAAGAAAGCCTCATCATTTCTAGGAAAGCACTAAGAGAAATGTGCTCAGGACTTGCACCTGAAGCACTAACACCGGCCCTGCTACAAGCCTTAACCGGTCCTAAAGTCATCGAAGACGACGGCACCTTGTTCCGAGAGTTGATCGAAGCCTTCGAGTATAAACCACCACGGTTAGACATGACCGAAGAGACCCAAATGAGAGAGTTCCTAGTAGCACAACCGGTAGAAGTCCGGGAAGAAATGGATGAAGATGACCGGCAAATACCCACCATGCCAGTGGTGCAGCCGGCTGAGGCGGGTCGGGGGGAACGTGAAGATGACCCGGAAGATGGAACCCAGCAACAAACAATCCGCCTTTTCTCACCTACTATCCGTACTACGGATTTGCCTCCCCAAGAATTTCAGTTTCTGTCACAATCACAAGGTACGGATGCGCCACATGAAATCTCAACGGCTGTCTGTACGGCAGGAAAAGAACAGCAACCACCTTCAGTTTTAAATCCAGGGTCACAGCAGATCCAAGGAGCTACAGGAGTTCAGCTAGTCATACAGCCTACCCCTGAAATGGTGACAGAAACGCAGATGTCGGTGCAGACCGGTCAACTCCATCATGTAACGGGATTACGTGCGTCAGAGGACCCAAAAGGCAAATCCCCCCACATCCATTCCCAGCCAGCACGGGGAGTACGGATATTGCAGAGGCCAAAAGGAAGACCCATAACCCTACAAGGAGCCAAACCTCGGCCGAAGAAAAATAAAAGGAAATCGGGCCACAAAGAACCTGAAGGCCCATCTGAGAGAGAGGCTCACTTGTCACTAGGCCCAGAAGGTACTTACATTGTCAACATGAAGAGGGCCCATTCCAAGAAAATAGCAGAGGCCTGTGGGATTGAGATAAAAGAAGTGGAACAGGCCATACTTGAAGATAACGAAGACAGAGCATTACATAACCCGGGAAACAATGCAGCAGCAGCACCTTTGCCTCCCTTGGTTCGAGAACAAGCCGACCACTTGATTAACACTCAGACAGTGCCGAGCAAGGCTCACGGAGAAGATTCACCTATGCTAGATGGCCCTGATGCCGAAGGCTTATACTACTCCCAGTTTGACCCGGACTCTGCCGATGAAATGGACGCTGAGTCCGACAAGGATGAATAGATCAAGCTTAAGTTTGTTTTAACTGAGATCGTAGTCAAACTTTTTCCATGATTTCATTGAAAAAGATTAATTTACTTTGTTGGAATACTAGAGGTCTATGTAGCGTTGAAAAATCTGATGTGGTGCGCAATCTCATTAAAGAATCGAGATGCGATATAGTTTGTATCCAAGAAACAAAATGGAACAATGATGAATTGAGATATGTCGCACGTGTGCTGCCCTCTTTTTTTGAGCATAATTGTGTCATACTTAGTGCCCGGGAGTTGTCAGGTGGTTGTTTTATTTCTTGGAAAAGATCTTACCGTCTACAAAACTCATGGTCAACCACACACACATGTTCCGCAAAGCTTCTACAAATTACCACGGGCCAATCCATTGTAGTCACTACCGTTTATGGTCCATCCGAAGAATCCGACAAGCTGCCGTTTTTTAATGAAATCCGATTCACAGCATCTATTGTCCGAGAGCCGTGGTTCCTTGCGGGCGACTTTAATGTCGTACGTTGGATAGTAGATCGTTCCGGTGCAATGAGGGGTTTCAATAATATGTCGCAATTCAATGAGTTGATAACGGACCTGCAAATACTCGACATACCATTAAGAAACCGAACCTTCACTTGGACAAACAAACAACCTATACCGATCCACTCCAAATTAGACCGGATTTTCCTAACCCCTGACATAACCATGAGGTTTCCCATCATCACGCTACAAGCCCTCCCAATGACGGTCTCCGACCACGTCCCCTTGCTTCTAACTTGCAAACAACAACCAACCAAGACACCCGCCTCAAAAATAGAACTTGGCTGGTTCAGGTATGAGATCTTCACATCAAAAGTTCGGCAAAACTGGAATGAGAAGGTCACCTGCGGCCTCCAGGGATTCTTGGAAAGAACAAAAAGTTTACAACAACAAATGAGAGTATGGCACAGAAACAATTTCAGTCAAGCCCAAGTACAACTTGACCATTGCAAAAAACAGATCCATCTCCTGGATTGTCAGGAAGAGGAGAGGGTACTAAACCAACTTGAGTTCCAGCATAGAATACACATGAGAGCAAGAGCATATGAATTAGCAACTCTAATAGAAGCACGCTGGAAACAAAGGGCCAGATGCAAGTGGTTACGGAACGGAGATCGAAACACGCGGTTTTTCCATGCATTTGCATCGGCTCGAGCAAGCAAAAACACAATTCTGTCGTTGGAATATCAAGGCCGCACGGTGACAGATCAACATGAAATTTCACAGGCCTTCCATGTCACGCTTAAGAACTTGCTGGGCTGCTCAAAAAGCACAATCCAATTCGAACCCACAAAGCTATACACTGAGAGAAGAGACCTTAACCATATGCAGCAATGTTTTCTAGAAACTGAAATAGAGGCGGCAGTAAAGAAATTGGCAAACAACAAAGCTTCGGGTCCTGACGGAATACCGAACGAATTCGCTAAAACTTTCTGGACCGAAATCAAAGGAGACATCATACGAATGGTAACATCTTTCTATACTGGTCTCTTAGACCTACAAAGTGTGAATTGCACGGATATTATCATGATCCCCAAAAAAGAGATATCTCTAACTGTGCATGATTTTCGCCCCATAAGTGTGGTAAACCTCATCCCAAAAATTATTTCGAAAATATTAGCCAACCGGTTGGCCAAAGAATTACCACACTTGATATCTCCTTTTCAAACCGCTTTTGTGAGGGGTAGACACATAGCAGAAAGCTTTATCGCAACAAGAGAAACACTGCAGTACATATCGAGCTCTAAAAGGCAAGCGGTCTTCGTTAAGATCGACTTTAAAAAGGCCTTTGATTCTATCCATTGGGGATTTCTGACCACGGTCATGACCGCCAGAGGGTTTCCAGACAAATGGATCGGCTGGATAAACAATATGCTACAAACGGCAACATCTCGAGTGAGCATAAATGGGAACCATGGCCAGCCTTTTACACACAAACAAGGTCTCAGGCAGGGGGATCCCCTATCCCCAATGCTATTTCTAATAGCGGCGGATGTCCTACAACAAATGGTAAAAGCAATGAACCGAATACTGATCACAGCCATAGCTCCGAAAAATCCCAGAATCAATACTTGCTTTTCAATACGCGGACGACACGGCGTTTATAGTGAGTGCTGATGAAGTCTCCATGATCACCTTCAAGGTGATGCTTAGACTTTTTACAAAAATATCTGGATTGGAGATAAATTATCAGAAAAGCTCCTTCGTCCCGCTTAACATGTCCTGTGAAGAGTCGGTCAAAGCGGGTGCCATCCTCGGCTGTCAGCAGACCGAACTACCTCTGCTTTACCTTGGCATGCCACTCACTATCAAGAGGCCGGCCAGAAGTTGTTTCATCCCTCTAATCGAAAAGATGGAAAAAAAGTTACAAGGTTGGAAAGGTAAGATGATCTCTAGAGGGGGGCGACTACAACTAGTAAACTCAGTTCTCTCAGCTCTACCTTCCTATTTTATGTCATGTTTCAAAATTCCAAAATGGACAATCGACCGAATGGATAAAATACGTAGAGATTTTCTATGGGGCAAAAATGTCCAAGAAAAAAGGGGTATCTCAATCATCAACTGGCCCACAGTGTGCATGCCGAAAGAGTTTGGAGGCATGGGAGTCCTTAATCTAGAGCTGCAAAATACTGCTTTACTAATGAGATGGTGGTGGAGGTTATACATGCAACCGAACTCCTTGTGGTGCAAGATAGCGGCATGCTGCGCAAGAAAGGAACAGGGCAACAGGGGCCCAAATTATGGATGCGCACAGGATCTTTTTTCTGGGAAAACTTACAAAAAATAAAATTTATTTTTCATTGGGGTTGTTATTGCATAATTGGGAATGGACAATCTATATCCTTCTGGTTCGATTCCTGGGGGGCAGGCCAATAAGAGGTTTTTATGGAGATAACGAAAAAGCAATTTTTCCAAAAATTTCTTTGAAGGATGCATCTCAAAAATTGAGTGAGTTGAATGTTGATATTGGCTGCATGCATAGGGTCGTGCACTCGTGCTAAATGATCAAGTGGATTTTTTCTACTGGAGGTTGAGTGCCTCGGGGGATTTCACAACCAAGTCCACGTATAGATTTTTGATACAGGGAGGGAAAACAGATTGGCAGCACTCCAACATTTGGCAATACAAAGTGCCTCCTACAGTGCAGATTTTTGGTTTTTCACTACTCAGAAACAAGATACTCACGAGACAAAATCTTAAGGCGAGAGGGATGATCTGCGATACAAGATGCCTGCTATGTGACAACTGTCCGGTGGAATCTGCAGCTCATCTTTTCTTCCTATGCCCCTACGCTACTGCGCTATGGTTCCACCTGGGCATAAGGGGAGATAGCATCATAACTCTGAATCAAATGTCAACAAGCGCAATTTGGGAGAATTTTCAGACAAGGGCACAAGCGCAAGGTAAAAACGTAAGCAAACACATGACCAGAACGTTGTGCGCGGCTTGGAGCCTCTGGAAGCAGAGAAACGAGGTGCTCTTTGGTGGCAAGAAATTAGAACCGAGACAATTAGCAGAAAGAGTACAACAAGACTCAAACCTTTGGGAGGAATATTGCTAATTACAGACAGAGTGGATAGCAATTGGACGCGATGGCTGACCGAATCGGTTTTAAAGGCGTTTTTTTTTAGTTTTCCTTTTATTACACTATACATGGTTTTTTTCAATTATCGAAGTTATTTCGGGCAGCTGAGATAGGATGTACCTTTCTTTATGTTAGTTAGAGGCTTTTTTTAGATGTTCTTTGATGTTCTGTATTAAATTTACATGTAGACTTCTATTCGTATTCAATATAGCTTGGCAGCCACTGCCAACTTTTTCAAAAAAAAAGAGAGAGAGAGAGAGAGAGATGGGCTATTGTACTTCGCGAAGTAAAACTCCCGTTTACTTCACGCTCATATTTTTATTTTCAAAATCCAAACAACCGATCCGAACCGTTCAACATGTTCTAAATATTGAAATGTGCTTGGAGACAAAATTTTACATTTTTTGGAATTTGTTTTCTATTTTTTAAGCCACTTTGAAAATCGCTGATCCACTGTGAACAGTAAAAAACAGTAAAATTTTCTGGACCACCGGATCAGAAAATTTCAAAGTGGCTTAAAAAATAGCAAAAAAATTTCAAAAAATATAAAATTTTGTCTCCAAGCACATTTCAATAAGGAGATCATGTTCAACGGTTCGGATCGATTTTTTGCATTTTAAAATGACAAAATATGACCCGAAGTAAACGGGAGTTTTACTTCGCGAAGTACCATAGCCCATCTCTCTCTCTCTATATATATATATATATAGATAGATAGATAGATAGACGCGCGTGTTGGAAGGGGTCAAATATTAATTAAAACTGAAAAGGGGGTATATAATATATTAGAATACTAATTTGCTCTCTTATGTGCAACAACTTTGGCCACGTTGCTGGATTCTCTGTATTAAAACTAGAAAAATATTTTTCTCTTCCCAATTCAGATTCTTTGACCATATATACGTACGGTTTAAATATCTTTTCTTTGAGTAATAATTCATATTTATATTTTTAAAGTTCAAATAGTCCATTTCAACTCGTTAAATCACTACTATAATTTTGGTTTATTACATGGATAAAACTTAGTTGTTACATGGATGTGAATGTTCCATGCAAAAGAATTGACATTTTTGACACAATAATATCTGTTGCATGGGTGTCCCATGGAAAAAGTAACGCATGCAAAAGATTTGATGTTTATCCATGCAATTGTCTCTTACCGACCCATGCAACTAATATTTGACGACCCATGACCTGCCAGCGACGCCTGATAGTATATTTTAATGAAGGTCCATGCAAAAAACCAAAAGAAGTACCCATGTAACAAGTCTGTAGAACTGAGACCCAACAGTTGCATGGGCTTTTCCATATAACAAGTTTTGATGATTCTTTGTTTATTATTTTATTCTAAAGGTCCATGTAAGAAGTCCTACACTACCCATGTCATAAGTCTACATAATTGAGACGAAACTGTTCCATGGGCTTACCCATGCCCCTTTAAAATTCAGTAATGACATATCAATTCGTAAAAATTGTAATACCATAAATGTGAAGCACTTGCAGCTTTCGAAAAAAAGGGCTTCGCTTTATTGCTCAATTATCAGAAAACAAGTAGTTTAGGTAAGAGAATCTCTTTCCATGGCGCAGAATATGTTTTACGAGGACTTCAATCTGAGGTAATATACAATATTGTTTCTGAATTTTGATATTTGGGCTTGAAATTTGCCACACATGTTAGTCAGGAATAATTTATTCCAACTTTTTTTCACTTTTTAAATTTACTTCTGATATTCTTAGATGTATGTATTGTGGGTGTTGCGCGCACACCAATCAGTACCTTGCTCAGTTCAAGTCTTCTCTCTCCGTAACTAAACTCGGCTCAATTGCAATTAAAAGTAAGATACGTTTTTTTTATATCAATTGTGATGCTTCTTGCCTCTAGAAAAGAGAAGCTAGAAGTGTATATATCATATAATTAGTAGGATAAATCTCTAGCATTCGCTCATGATTAATGAAAAAGAGTACAAGGTTTTGGATAAATGAAAGAAAAAAAGAGGAATACATTGCCGCAGCTCAGTTTGTGTTTTTATACTTCAAATCAATTAAACTTTGTCATTCTCACCTTTTCCATATTCGATCGCTTTCTCTGTAGTGTTTCAAAGAATGTCTAATGTTTTGGGTTTATTTGCAAATGCTGATCACCAATAGCATGGTTAGTTATTATGAAGAAAAAAAAAACTAGATTGCTTGACCTTTTCATTCGACTGGACTTAACTGTTCTTACCAGCTTATCCATACTGCAGACCACCTTGGCCTGATGAAGGATTACTTGTCGGAGGTAATGATCTTATTTATGGCTATCATTTTACCAAGTCGAATTTTGCTTGAAAATCCTAAGAGCAGTGACCTACCTAAAGTTCCAAACATTGACTCTGGAATGAATTTTCCACTCAAATATGTACATTTTAATGTTTGGTTTAATTTTGCTTCTTTATTTGGTGTACTTTAAAACAAGTAATGGGTTTTATCTTTTATATGCAGATGAAAACCAGGATCGCGACACTTGCATAAAATTTGCTAGAAGGGTAATTAAGCTTCCTTTCTTTTTTTTGTCTTTAGTATATGGCACCTCCATGCGGGCCTGTCTTGTATTGGTATTAGCTTGTTACAGTGCATATTAGGTTAAGGAGTAAGAATGCCTTCACTTCTAGATTCCAAGTGGTACCTAAAATGTTAGTTTCGTACCAGCATTTACATGCTGGTACAAGATTTATCTGTACAAGCATCAGTTCGGCAACTAATTGACCTCAACTTTCCTTGATGAAATTGAAGAATGATCAATTTACCTTTAATGAAACTCAATCCGCATCACTTTAGAGACCGATCAAACTGAAGAAAGAGAAATTTACCCATTAATAGTCCGGCTTTTTTAATACTGTGCAATTAATAGGTGCAATTTTCAATCCTTAATTAATTTTTTTACTTGAGCAATCCTTCAATTTGATCTCAAATTTTTACTTTCAAGGGACTTCAAGGTTCAGCCGAGAAGTCTTAAGGTTCATTCATTCACATTATGCAATCCAAGTTATTTTTTTTATCTGATGTTTAGTTTTGCTTAGAGGGTGTTATTAATATATTGGAAATTCATATTGATTATTGCATGTTTACAGCTTAAATTAAGTACATTTGTGATATATATATGTTTGTAAATAGTGCAGTTTATATTATGTGATGTTAATATCAATTGTTGTTCTATGTTTATGTTTTTTGTGTGAATGAATGTTGTTTTTCTTATTATGTTTTAATGGGAAATGTAAAAGATTTCTTGGTTGCCACTGGGTTGGTACCAATTTGGTACGGGGAGGATTATAGAAATTGGCATTTTTGTAATTTGGTGGAACGTCAATTATTTCCATCGGAATATCATTACAAATATGGGGTAATACAGTGCATGCAATAGGTCCAAATGATATCCTTGCAAATAATCTGGTGGGGCCCACCAGCATTAACCATGCAAATAACCTGGTGGGGCCCACCTTCATTACCCATGCAAATAAACAGGGGGCCCCACCTTCTCTATCCATGCAATTACTCCCTTCACTTGCCTTGCAATAACCCGTGTGGGACCCACGTTCTCTATCCTTGCAAATACTCAGTTGTCTATCTTTGCAAATACTAGGGTGGGGCCCACGCTCTTCATCCTTGCAAATACTCAGATGGGGCCCACGCTCTATATCCTTGCAAATACTTCCTGCAGGCGCCAATTCTCAGACTTGTTGCATGGGTACTTGTTACATGAGAAAGCTCATACAATAAGATGTGGAAAAGTTATTGCATGAGTTGCCACAACAAGTCTGAAATTGAGTATTTGCATCGAGACTTGTACCATGGGTAGTTGTTACATGGATAACCCATGCAACAAGTCTTTTTCGGGCTTGTTGCATGAGTAAGCTTATGCAACAGCCGAAATTTTATCCATGTAAGAAACCAAAATTCTAGTAGTAAATATGATCTCCAATACTTAGAGACTAAATTTTACATTTTGTAGAATTCTTTTATTATATATTCTTTTAATTAGATAGGAAAAAAAATCAATACTTTTAATAGTTCATAATTCAATAACAAGAATGTTTTTTCATAAATTTATTTTCTCGTTGAAAAGTGCATGTTAGCATAGTGGTTTCAAAATTATTTGAGATGAATACCTACATAAGGTTCCTTGAATATCTTTCTTACGATATAGAATTATTTAAAAACGACCAAATAACTTAATTTCTCTTCCCAATTTAGATTCCTTGACTATATATACACATACACACGTGCGGTTTTAATAAATATTTTCTTTCCCTTTAAGCAAGAAAAGGAAAACTTCTTAAATTATTTTACATCAACGTACTTTTTAATTTCTTCAAATTTTTGTTGCTTCTGTTGGACAGAAATCAAATCATAGTCTTTACCTTATTTTTTTCATGAATTAGAATTAATGAGATTTAAACCATCAAACGTAACTGATTTTTAAAATGAAGACGAGAGAGAGGCAAACTTCCTATATGTATATCTATACAAGATCTCCATTCGGATTTTGAACATGCAACATCTGATACAAAGAATTTTGCTTTCAACTACTAGACTATGATTTGATTTTTTTTTTTTTGTTTCTTTATTTTTGTTTTAGAAGTTAATAAGTGCTGCATCTTAATTTTGGCCTCTTAATTTTGATTATTTTTTCTTTTTTAATTTTTTGTTGGTCATGTTTTCTTAATTTAATTAATGGAATGAAATTTTCTTGTGAGACTTTATTAATAAATAAATTAATAAAACAGCATTCTGCTAATTGTTACATAAGATATATTATTATTAAAAAAAAAAGACCAAATAGTTTATTGAATTTCCTTCGAATAAGTTGAAAAATATTGACAAAGTCCAAGACAAATTTTCAGTATTTTTTTTTAAGTGTAACATGTCCAAAAAGACTTTCGTAGTTTTCAATATTATTATTTGTTATTAGTTTCTCTCTCTCATTTCTCTCTACTCTATCTGTATTCTGTACACAACATCTCAATATAATAAGAATATATACATCCATCTAGATTCTAGACACGCCCAAAAGAGCCCAAATAAGGCCTCAAGCCTAGATTTCAATTTTTATTTTTAGTTTCGCTTTCAATTTTCATTGACGACTTGGAAACAAGCCCAACACACCGACATATTTGTAATTAAGCCCCTCTGACCTGGAGAAATTACTAATTGTATAAAAATTTACAAAATATACCTCTAAAGATAGAAAATTTGAAACAAGTCCTTAGAATCACAAAACATGACACAACACGTTTTAACATGGTTAAGTACGCCGTGCTCAGCCCGTATCGTGCCATTGTCTCACACTGTGAAGCATGACACAATAAATTTCAGACGAACCGGCACATCACAACATGTATGATGAGCAAGAGACGGGAACTTCATGTATATTCATCCTTGTAGTTACCTGTTCGAATTGCAAGACATGAACAGTACAGAGTCTGCTTCATACTTGTAGGAATAATTTTGCTTTGTAATTAATCCATTTATTCAAACAAAAAGATATCAACTTGCCAAGTCAATGTCAGTTTTCTCTCATTTAGGCCATTATCGATCCTTTATTTATTTATTTTGGTTTTCTTTTGTTTATATTGTTCCTGATCAATGCTAGCATAAAACGCTGCAAAAAAGAAATACTAGTTTACATATATGTCACAAATTTAGCCAACAATACACCGAATGCATATTGCACTTATTATTTTAAAATTTAAACACTATAGTCATATATATAATTATTGGATACCATCAAAACAACATCAAATGAGAATGTTTGACTTGATGGATCAAGTATATTAGTATACATCGAAGAGGCACTTAAGGTGTTTACTCAAATAGTGTATTAATTGTTGGATCGATCAAGGATACACAGGCGCAGGCGCAGGTGTAGGTGCCGAGTTGGAGCATGGTGTCTGATTTTAACATATGACCACTTTGTGGAAAACTTGCGAGAAGAAGATATTGATTTTGAGAGTGTAGCATTCATCGGAATCTAGAATTACAAATTTACAAAGAGAAGAGCCTTAAAACTTGAGTTGAAGTTTCCGATTAAGTTTTTCATTTCTAATTTTCAATTTTTTTTTTGTCTTTTACCATAGTTTTTCTTAGACAATGTTTATGTAAATGTATGAAATCTCATATCTAACTAGCTAGCTGTCTGTATAGATTGTCCCGAGAGAGCTGTCTATGCATTAATTCCTGCCACAGGTGATCCATGGTAGAAATGTAATCCCACGTGGTCGGTGGTCTGTTGACTGAGCTTGGTGTACAGAAAGAGGACAACAGAAATAGGTGTCCCATCCCTTTCTTTGCAATAATAGTAATAGTGTCTAGTCAACAGTTTGCCATGAAATACTAACCAAGCAGTCCTTTTCAATTTAAAGGCCGACGTAAGGTAAAGGAGAAATTGAGGCATTATAATTCCATCAAAACCAAGGAGACGGCATTAAGTTTGACAGTATAACTATACAATATATATAACAGGTCGCCACTTGATCTATCATATATATACATAGTTACACATTGCTGATGAGGTGTAATATAGCCATCATTAGTCGTTGTACCTCAGCCTACGAATGATTAAAATCAATTATATAAAATCTTCATTAAAATGGTTAAATATCAAAGTGCGATTTCATGCATTGTTTGATATGCCAGCGGGGATGAATTCGACCTATTATATATGTAATTTGTTTTTTTACCCAATATGCTAATGAGTCGATCGAGCAAAAAATTAAAGTGCGATTTCATGCATTCTTTGATATGCATTCAACTTATTATATATGTATTTTTTTTGTTTATACCAATATGTCCTTTTCATTTCACACTATGCACTATGCACTATGCATGTACGTAAGTGAAAAGAGACTTCGTATATATTCACCCCATTATGTGTCGTATTTCCAAGGAGGAGGTTTTTATTAGATTGAGGGCCCTTTATTCTTATGGCAGACGCAAGCTCCTGTCGTGAATTACTTCGAGGTTTTTGTCCCTTGAGAACCTCTAGATTCCTAGATTTAGGACTAGTGAAATTGTATAAAATGTTCGTAAAATGCTCTCCTCTTTTCTACCAAAACATGAAATGCCTTGATGTATATGCAAACTAGAAAATGACTCTTTCTGTACGTGTAAATTCTAAAGATTGAGAATACAACTTCCTGATCTATCTTGACGTTCTAGCTCTGAAGATTTAGAAACTTTGCTCTTTGTCTTTTAGGAATTCCTTGGCTCTTCATCGTTCTGGGAATATATTGCGAGTGAAGATTGAGAAATCTATGCTCTCGAAACTTTCGAAGGCTAATTAACGTTGCCCAATTTTGCTGGTGAAGATTGAGAAGTCTATGTTCTTGACTCTTCTAAAGGATTATTAAAGTAGCTCACGCTGCTCATGAATTTATTGGTGAAGATCAAGAAATCTATGTTCTTGAATGTTCTGAAGGCTAATTAACGGAGCCCACGTCGCTCAGGAATATGTCAGTGAAGATCAAGCCCTTGAATCTTCTAAAGGTGTCAGGAAACGACATAGAATTGGGGATGAGGAGCATCGATTTTGACTTATTCAACGTATCCGTTGAAGAAGGAGAGTTCATATGGAAAATGGGCCTAGAAATGGGTAGGCCAATCCATAATGGACTCTCTCCGAAGATGAGGACCATCAGTACTGTAGATGGGACTGCAATTAAGAAGGTAGCGGATGCCAAGTGGGGCCAAACACAGCAGAACTGGAGGAAGCGATAAAATACTCAAAGGGAGAAGAATTCCGTGGCATCAGTTAGTTTGTTAGAGGTTGTCAGCAAGTTGCTGCTGACATGGCAACGAGCAATGCAATTGCGCGATCCTTTGTATCTTTTATTTTACAGCATCGTCTATATAGTAGACAACTCTTGTACTGATTTGGATCAAGAAATAGAATATGAATTTTGTGTTTTCTCTCTCAGCTTTTCTCTTTCGCTATTACTAACCAAACTGAGCTCAATTGGAGAAATTCGTCCAAGTAACCAAGCAATTGGTTCAATTGCGATTCTCTGTCACATAGTTATACCGTGTAAATTAATTAATTAGTGCATGCTGTCTATAGAATATAGTCGGCTACATTAATTTTTCAAGAATTAAAGATATATAACAAAATTTATGCAATCCTATATATATAGGTTACTTAATATATATCAACCTTTTTTAATTGATCGACTTTGACCAATGCCGAAATATAATATATTTTCTTGAAAAGCGAACCTAGCTAGCTAGCTAGGCATCTTAATTCATTACTAATAGAGAAGTAATTAACAATGAATATTTAATTTGGCATGCGTACTATTTGGATATATAGGAAGTATATATATAAGGTGAAACCTAGACTCATAAAAAAATGTTATTTGAGAATGACTTTGATTAATTGAAATAACTTTATTGATAAATTAATTTCTCACAGTTACAAGTTACATTTATAGATTTACAAGGCTAGCTAATTAGAGATGTTGACGATATATATTTCGTAATAAATCTTAAGTAGCTGTTATTATTATGCTAATATATATACTATATTGTTGGTAATATCAGAAAAAGACGACAAAAATTAAGGTGGAAAATGTGAACGTATAATTAATTAATACTGCTGAATTGGTGAAATTATTGCAGAGTTTGGCAAGTGTCCCGCGATTTTGTATCTACTACGTTTACTGTCTAAGAACCTCAATAATGTATAGTTGACAGTTAGCATCATAGCATGCCTGTTTCAGAATATTCATTGAAAAATATCTATTGATGTACCACTTAATTCGCTTGGGGATCGAGCCTGTTTTGTTTGATGATTACAATGATACATGTACCAGACAAATAAAAAACATACATTACTTAATTACTATCTGGTACACACTGGGCAGTTCAATTCTTAATTACAGCTTTTCCATCGACTGCTTATGATCGATGCTGCTGATCAAAATGCACATTGGACTAATCTGCATGCTTAATAACATAGAAGATAGAACAAGGGGATGATTTGAAAATGAATCAAGTGCTGGTATGTTACTGTTTCTGATGTCATATTGATTGTCTGGTACCGACTTTTTACTGATGACTTGGTTTTTTACTCTGCTATTTACTACAAGGCTTTGAGCCCATTCCAACAGCTGCACTTACTTCGTTAGATAGATAGAACATAGAACTACCGATTCTTTGGGCTCAGCTCCAGCTCGGCCCAGCTAGACTTTGAGATTTGAATCAAGGCCGAACTTGGGCTTTATCCAGGAACACATTCGGCTGAGGTTCATTAACCGGCCATAGGGCCATAGGGCCATAGGACCATAGGATCACAGGATCTCGGGCTTGTTCAGAAAAGTAGTGGAATAGAGTATTAATTGGTAAATGAGCAAATTGTATTGTAGGTCTTCAAAAATATCATTTTCTCTATTCCGCCACCCTCATCAATAATTCACCGCACAATTGATACTCTAAAATTAAAAGTTAATTGAGATTTTTGCCACCCCTATAGAACACAAATGATGAATTATTTTCAATCATCTTAATTAGTTATTGTGATATTTAATTATATGACTGCAAATTATTTAACTTTTTACTAATAGGTATTTATCAATATGTGAGATATATCTAATTAAATGTAAGTAATTACTTTCATCTATTTAAATTTCTATATATTTTTTTATTTAATTTGATAATTTTGTAGAAAAAAACACTTGTAATATCCTAGAAAGAATGTTGCTAGTTGATCAACAATTAAACTAGCATTAATTTCTACAAATTTCTCTACGCCGTAAGCAACATAAAGTAATTTACTTTCGAAGAGATGACTAAAATAAAGTTATATTTTTTAAAGACAATAATTCTCCGCAAAAAGTTTCTCTTTCATGCAAAAAAGAAGAAGAAAGTTTCTCTTTTGTGAAAAGTGAAGTATCTTACATATATATATATATATATATATATATATATATATATATATATATATATAGAGACTGGCTACCGTGCTAACGTTAGAACTTCGGCCGAAGTTCTAACGGGTCGTTTTTGCAATTTCAAAATCCAAACAACCCATCCGAACCGTTCAACATGTTCTCTATATTGAAATGTGCTTGGAGACCAAATTTTACATTTTTTGGAATTTTTTTGCTATTTATTAAGCCACTTTGAAAGTTTCTGATCCAACGGTGAACAGTAAAAAACAGCCAAATTTTCTGGACCACCGGATCAGAATTTTCAAAGTGGCTTAATAAATAGCAAAAAAATTCCAAAAAATGTAAAATTTGGTCTCCAAGCACATTTCAATATAGAGAACATGTTGAACGGTTCGGATGGGTTGTTTGGATTTTGAAATTGCAAAAAGTGACCCGTTATAACTTCGGCCGAAGTTCTAACGTTATTACATTAGCCAGTCTCTATATATATATATATATAGGAGGGATCCACTTACAACAAATTTGAGTTACAACAAAATTACAACATTCATTTTTTTCATTTTCAAAGTCCAAATCGTCGATCCAAACCGTTCAACATGATTATCTAAATAAAATGTACTTGCAAATCAAATTTTATATTTTTTTGAACTTTTTTACTATTTATTAAGATGGGTACAAAATTCAATGGTCTAAGTATGGCTATTTTTTGTAAAATACTTAATAAATAGTAAAAAAATTCAAAAAAAATGTAAAATTTGATCTGCAAGCACATTTTATTGTGGAGATCATGTTGAACGGTTTGGATCGACGATTTGGACTTTGAAAATGAAAAAAATGAATGTTGTAACTTTGTTGTAACTCAAATTTGTTGTAAGTTGATCCCTCCTCATATATATATATATATATATATGAGGGATGCTTCTATCAAGCACCAGTATTTCTTCGGTAGGGACAGGAAGAGGTATACGCGTCCATCCCTGCATGACTAAGTCAACCTGTACGTGGACATAGTTGGGCCTTAGCTGAGCATTGTGTACATTTGCAGCTCCTGGATGTACAATGCCCTTAGCAACGGTCAGAGGAATATTACCTTGCCACAGGACGAGATCGCATACTGTGGCGTCCTGCAATTATCAGCAAGTAGTTATTTTTAAAATGAAATATTGTCTAACAAGGCTATGAACAAGTAGTTATTTTTTAAAAAGATGGCAGAAAATACATCTCCAGTTGGCAAAGAGTAACGACGACCTCCTTTTGCAAAGAGTCCAATTTTAGATGGTCTATCACTTTGGAATTAATTGCATTGAAGAAAAAACAAAGCTTCGTAATGGTTTGCCGAACGTGCTTCGGTAAAATTCCCCAAATTGCAACACAAATCATATGTGTCATTAAACATGACAGTCGTGGGATTTCAGACCAAGAAATTTCAGGTCCTTCATCGACACCAACTTCTTAATATTCGAAGAATACCCTGATGGGACTTTAATACTATAAAGGCATTCACAAAAGCTTGTTTTCTCTTTCTTTGACATTGTGCACATTGCGGGGGGTGGGTATGTGCGCTTCTCTTTTTCCTGCGGTGCAAGCTCAGATCGTATTCCCATTTCTACCATGTCTTTTCGAACTTTAATACCATCTTTAGTCTTCCCCGGAATGTTCAATAATAAACCAATCAAACTGTCGCAGACATTGTTTTCAACATGCATGACATCTATGCAATGTCTGACTTCTAAATATTTCCAGTATGGTGGCTTCCAAAATATGGACCTTTTTTTCCAAATATTTTTCGGTGGTGCTTTGGCACATTTTCCAAAAACAACATCAAGGTTTTTAACCCGCTTGAAGACACCCTTCCCATCTAATGGATCACGGGCCACTCCAAGCTTAATTTTCCCATTGAATGCCTTCTTCTTCTTACGATATTAATTATTAATAAGAAGAAACCTACGATGCCCCATAAAAACATTTTTTTTACAATTTTTCAACCTCAGCACCTGCGTGTCATCTTCATAGATAGGGCACGCTTTTGCTCCTTTAGTACTGTAACCTGATAAATTCCCATACGCGGGGAAACCATTTACGGTACAAAACACCATGGCCCTCAATTTAAAGACATCTTTGTTGTACGCATCCCACACCGGGACGCCATCACGCCATAATTTTTGGAGGTCCTTAATTAATGGTACGAGATATACATCTATGTCATTTCCGAGTTGTCTGGGTCCTTGGATTAGTAATGACATCATTATATACCTGCGTTTCGTGCATAACCAAGGAGGAAGATTGTAGATGCATAAAAGAACTGGCCAAGTACTGTGCCGACTACTCATGCTTTCAAACGGACTCATTCTATCTGTGCTCACCACAATCCTAAGGTTTCTCATTTCGGAACCAAATTCTTTGAAATGTCTATCAATGTTTCTTCATTGAGGAGAATCAGCCGGGTGTCTTAGTTTACCGTCATTTTTGCACTCTTCTTCATGCCAACGCAATAATTTTGCATCTTTGGAATTTGCAAATAACCGTTTGAATCTCGGTATTATTGGTAAATACCACACCACCTTAGCCAGAGGCTGGCCCTTTTTGTAGTCGTTACAATCGCCAGTGTCCTGGTCCTTACGTTTATACCGTGAAACACCGCATTTAGGACAAACATGCATGTCCTCGTACTCATTACGATACAATACACAGTCATTCGGACATGCATGTATTCTTTCGATCTTCAAACCCATTGGACATATCAACTTCTTCGCCTGATATATTGTACAGGATAACTCGTTGTTATCTGGGAACATTTTCTCGTAAAAGCTTTAATAAGGACGTGAAACTCTTATCGCTCCAACCATTGTCTGCTTTTAAGTTAAATAATTTCAACACAGCCGACAGTTTCGTAAATTTGGTACACCTATAATACAACTGCTTTTTGGATTCATTAGACAAATACTGAAATTTATCATAATTTTTATCACTAATTTCATCTTCCACATCACGTAACATATCCTCCAGATTTTCAGTAAACTCGTGTTCTACATTTTCATCAATATTCATCTCCAGCTCATCATCGTCGTTGCAATCAAGTTCAACGTTATCAAAATTTTCGACATTCTCATCATCATCGTTGCAATCAAGTTTAAAATTATCAAAAATTTCTACATTCTCATCATTCTCTTCACAACGATTAGAATTTTTATTGGTACTACTACTTTTTCCAAATTTCTCACCATGTATGAACCATCATGTATATCTTTTCTTAAATCTCCGACAAATCAAATGAGCTCTAATTTCTTCGGAGTCCCCAAATCTTAAAAATTTTACAATTTCTACAAGGACACAAAATGTCGTCATCTTTTTTCTTCACTCTATAACTCTCAGCAAATTTTATAAACTCATCAACGCGAACCAAATATTCTTCACTATCACGTCGCAATTCATACATCCAACTTCGATCCATCTGTAAATTAAATTAAAAAATGATTTCAATTAATCATTGTCAACATATAAATTGTACCAAATTCTGGGCTTACAAAGAGCCGGTTTACAATCCTAACTCACTCTTTGAATATTATGTCACATATGTGAACACATATTAGCGAGATTTAATTAGTATTTGAGAAAAATTCGGCAGCATTTCCCCTTAACTCCCCAAGTATGCGTACGAACCACATACTCGTAGGAGCAATAAGGAAAAATACTTGATATGTCTATATTTCATCTATTATTTCGTCTTATTTTCAGACCAGATCTTGTGATTTTGACCACTAAATTGCACAGTTTATATTGAAAATCAATAGAATATGGTACTGCTGATGTTTTGTGGTTGAATTGCAGGAAATAGGCGAAAAACAGGCAAAAAGGCAGAGTTCTGACTTCCCCCATGCGACCCGCATGCCACATGACGCGGGTCGCATCGCAGCCCAGACGCGACCTCAGACGCGACCCTCACAGCTCGCACCCTTGCCACCTGACGCGGGTCGCATGGAAACTCATGCGGGTCGCGTCGAGTTAACTGAGCCAGGCCCAATTGAGGCCCATGAAGGAAATTATTTAAACTGAAGGCCTGACAACAGAGAGGACATGGATTATTCCGCGATTTTCACGAGAGAAAGAAGAGATCGGAGCCTGGAGAGGAGAAAGACGATCTGGAGCTGAAGATGAGGCGATCTGAAGAAGAAGACTCAACCTGAAGCTTCAATCCTCTTCTCTACCTCTTCTCTCACTATGATTTGCTTTCTTTCTCTCTCTCTTGTTTTGATTTCGTTGATGACTGAGTAGATACTGTAGTTTCGAGGGTTTGGATTTGTAGTCTGAAACTTTGTTTGATGATGCATTTGGATTGATTCTTATTGTTATTTCGTGTTTCTTTGATTCTTGTATTATCTGAGATTGCTTGATCTGAATTGTTTGATTCTTGATTGCTTACTGTTGAATGCCTTAGGCATCTCTTCTTGTACCAAAGGCTTGATGCTTCTTGCAATTAGGTTAAGTACCTGAGGTAGGTCTGAGAACCGAAAGGTGAGGTCAATGAGTAGCCGAAAGGTGAAAGTTTCTATATCAACCTGTAGATACCTTTAGTAAACAGAATCGAGAACTTAGGTTTAGATCAAACAGCTTGATTAAACCTGAGAAGGTGAAATTGCAATTCCAAACCAGGTCTGCTAAGCCAACACACAAAAGTTGAGGTTCAGTGATACTAGGTACGGTCAGTCTAACCTTACGCGATTTAAACAACAAGAAACTTGATATGTGCAGACTCAGCTCAGGGACCATGCGGGTCGCGTGACTTATCACGCGGGTCGCATCACTCGGGTCGCAAGCCACAGCTTGCGGGTCGCGTGTCAGGTTCGGAGCGCTTAAGGCCAAGCGGGTCGCATGCGAAAGCATGCGGGTCGCGTCACAAAGGTCGCATGCGAAAGTATGCGGGTCGCGTGGCAGGTCTGAGCAGCAAAGTTGAAGATGAAATCTGAAACCCTTGAAACACCCTTTTTTACCATAGTACAAAATACAAACATTTACTTGATTCTTTACTTGTTCATACATTGATAATTGAAATTGTTCATACATTCATTTGCTTCATTCATTTTACTTGTTCATACATACGAAAACTTAGGATTAAACAAAACCCCAATTCTCGCACTTCTAGTACCTAACTAGGATTAGTTAAGATTCAGAAAATAATCCGTCCCTGAGGATCGACACCCGTTCTAACTACAAAGACAGGGTTGTGCACTTGCAACCTTCGTCCAAGAGTTGAATAGGGTTTAAACTCCACAGCCTAGGCTGTGGTGAAACTCTGTACCTCTCATCTGGGAGCGAACAAGTTTTTGGCGCCGTTGCCGGGGACGGCTTTCATTTTCTGAATTTTTACTTTTTTTTAGTTAATCTAGATTTTAATCTGTATCTTTTATCTTTTCTTTTCTTTTACTGAAAACTGGCTCTTAACCATCCTCCTGCAGGTAGATACACACTGAAATACCAACTGAGGAGCAGAGGGCCACTTTTTGACGAAACTCCTCCAGACGAAACTGCTGCTGCTCAGCCATCTCTTGACGCGACCCGCACCGAGGTTGAAGCGACCCGCATCACATCAGACGCGACCCGCGAGACCTCTCACGCGACCCGAGTTGAAGAGATGTCAGAACATCCGAGCAGAGACGACAGGGAGGAACGAGAAAGAGACAGGGAAGAAGTCCTGACTGACCCCGAGGATGAAGAGACGGATGCCTTCATGCCAAGGACACTTCGAGAATTCAACGTGCCACGAGCTGGAGATGTCAGAGGAGCAATCAGGTTGCCAAGAGTACCTGGTCAGCAACCGAACTTCAATCCAGGAGTGGTCAACATGGTTCAGCAGAACACCTTCCATGGCATGGATCACGAGGATCCTCATGCTCACCTCCAGACTTTTCTCGAGTGCATCACAACCATCAAGACCAATGGAGCAACCGCTGATTACACCAAACTGGCTCTTTTTCCTTTTACTCTTAGGGACAAAGCTAAGAAATGGTTAGGGTCGTTACCTAGGGATTCGATCACCAACTGGAAGGAATTATCTAAGTTGTTTCTAACTAGGTTTTTCCCTCACAAAAGAACAGCCAAGGTAAGAAACGAACTGACCAGCTTTAGGCAATTGTTAGATGAGCCCCTTAATGAGTCTTGGGAAAGGTTTAGAGAGTTGCAGTATTCTTGTCCGCACCATGGTTTACCTGATTGGTTGTTGATCCAAACATTTTATGATGGTTTGACAGAGAGCACTCGTTCTTATGTAGATGCAGTTGCAGGTGGAGCACTCATGTCCCGTGAGCCTCTTGAAGCCATGAACCTGATCGACGACATGGCACAGAACCAACAATGGTCCGGCCGCGACAATGCCCGACCAAGAGGTGGCGGCAAGTTCGAGGTCGATCACATCACTGCCTTGACCGCCAAGATGGATGCCATGCAGAGGGCGATGGACAAGCTGAGCGTGAAGGCAGTCGAACAACAACCGCAGAGTTGTGTCATGTGTGGAGACGAGAGACACAGCTACGAGCAATGCCCCTTGGCAGAGGTCGAAGAGAGCAACGAGCAGGTAAGTTCCTTGAACAACGAACCTTCATTTTTTCCAAAGCCTCCTTTCAACCGATCCTACTCCAAGGATCCGATTGAGCAACAAAATTGGAGGTGGAATCAAAACAATGCTCCTAGACCTCCTTTCAACAACTCGTTTCACAATCCGTCTTCCAATGACAACAACAACTCTTTCAATCGTCCGTCTTCCAGTCACAACAATTGGAACAATCCCTCTTCCAACAACAACTCCAACAAGAGCTTCTATCAGAATGCTTCTTTCCCCAATCAGAACAATCGAGCACCTCAAACCGGTCCTTCCAGACCGTACGTGCCTCCCCATGCGACCGATTTCACACATGAGCAAGGGAAGATGAATCAAATGATGTGGGAACAGATGCAGAGCATGTCCACTCAAATGGCGGCTCAAAACAAGTTGTTGGAGCAGTTGAGTCACATCGTCACTTCGAGCCAAACTCAACCTGGAAAGCTGCCAGCTCAGCCAGAACCCAACCCCAGAGGAGATGTAAAGGCGATCACGCTGCGAAGTGGGACCCAGTATCAAGAACCAGCCTTCCCAGCAGACCTGACTCCAGATGTGACACACACTGTTGAGACGCGACCCGCGTGCCATTCCACGCGACCCGCGTCACCCGAGTCACATGTCGACTCAGGTCGCATCGAGCCAAGACGACCCGCATCGACACCTGAAGGGTCAGCGGACGCGACCCGCGTGCCACCTCACGCGACCCGCGTGGAAAGACCTGACAAGGGGAAGGAGGCTGAGACACCTCCATCTGAGAAACTTCCAATCAAGCCTCCACCCTACAGGCCTCCTGTGCCCTTTCCCAGAAGACTAGCTGCAACCAAACTGGACGCACAATTCGCAAAGTTCGCGGAAGTCTTGAAAGGACTGCACATCACGCTCCCATTCACCGAAGCCTTGACTCAAATGCCCTCTTACGCCAAATTCTTGAAGGATATCTTATCCAACAAACGAAGCTTGGAGGGTAATGAAACGGTGAAGTTGACGGAACAGTGCAGTGCCATTCTGAAGAGCGACCTACCTCCCAAGTTGAATGACCCAGGGAAGTTTTCCATTCCTTGCATCATCGGCAAGGCCACGATCAAGAGAGCTCTCTGCGACTTGGGAGCTAGTGTGAGCCTCATGCCGCGCACAATTTTCGAGCGAATGGGAGTAGGAGAGCTCAGACCCACGCGAATGACGTTGCAGCTAGCAGACTCCTCAGTACGATTGCCACTCGGCATAGTGGAAGACGTACCAGTTCAGGTCGGTAAGTACTTTGTACCTGTAGACTTCGTGGTCATGGAAATGGAAGAGGACAAGGAAGTCCCCATCATTCTGGGACGACCTTTCCTCAGGACTGCAGGTGCAATCATCGATGTGTCTCAAGGAACACTGACCTTGAACTTTGGAGGAGAGAGAGTGTGTTTCCAAATTGATCAAGCCATGAAGTACCCTTCTGCAGCATCTTGTTCCCGGTTGGATGCGCACGAAAAATGCCTAACGGATTTGGTAGAAGAGTACTTCCTTGATCAGATCCATGAGAGCACGAAAGAACACACTCATTTCTTGTTTGAAGAAGAAGTCAGAAGAGCGGAAGTGAAAACAGCTGACTTGGGAGACCCTAACATGACTCGCATGCCTGATGATGCGAAACGTGAAAGCAACCAATCGGACCCTTGGTATGCAGGCATTGCCAATTTCATCGCTTCTTGGGATCTATCCGATCCCGCCCCAATCGAAGATTAGAGAAAGGAAGGTCGAGCTTGAGACCTAAAACAAGCGCTTCTTGGGAGGCAACCCAAGCCAGTTCATTCACTTGCATTACAGTTAGATTAGATTTAGAGATAGTCTAGAGTTAGATTAGATTTCTAGTTGTCTTCCTTTTGTAAAAAATACCAAAAAGAACTCCTGACGCGACCCGCATGAGATTCCACGCGACCCGCGTGCCTTTCCACGCGATCCGCGTACGATTCTGCGCGACCCGCGTCATTTCGAACTGACGGCTGGCATTGAAGGGGCGCGTCGAAACGACGCGAGGTCCCTTTTTAACCCGCGTCTCCCTTCTTCTTTTCCCCTTCCCAGCCGCTAGCCTTCTCTTCTCTTCTCCCTTTCTCCTCAACCGACGCGCTCTCCTTCTCGACCGACGAACGATCTACTTCTCTCGACCCTCGGTTCCCTCTCTCCTCCACCGACACCGTCAACGCCGCAGGTAAGTTTTCCCTTCTCTTGCTCCGTCGGTTCACCACCCTACCAGTCCCTTTGTTCACGCGACCCGTGTCCTGCCCAAATCGACCCGCTCCATTTCTCGGTTAAAACCTAAACCAGACAAGTCCGGTTCACGCGACCCGTGTCCTGACTCACGCGACACGCGTCATACCCCACGCGTGTCGCATCCCAAACCACG